>JABTXL010003921.1:182111-206570 GCA_025134845.1 Neodon shergylaensis | reverse complement strand
TAGATAGATAGATAGATAGATAGATAGATAGATAGATAGATAGATAGGAAGGAAGAGGCAGCAGTGGCAAGAAGCTCTGGTTTGAGTTTCATCTGCTGTGACCAAAGCCTAACTCTCACCGCCCAGTGACTCTTACAGGTGCGATGACACCATTTGATTGCAGTTTAGTTCAGCTGTTTGTCACTGTCTAGAACCATGGCTGTTTTAACTTGATCCATTGGCATGAAGGTTGGGATAGGATGAGATTTTTTTCATTATCATCTGGACTTACCCCTTTCAGCCTTAGCTCTCATAGCTATCTATTGCAGGCAGAGACTGCTTGTTCTTTCCCAGCCTCCCAGATCTCATCTATCCCTGGTCTTAGGCAGCTGCATGCAGCTCCCATCAGGCTGCAGATGGACATGCCTAGTTGAGGGGTTAAGAAAACCAATGACTCTGATAACTGACAGCTTTCACAGGTTGAAGCTTGTCTACGTATTCTCTGATCACGGTGGCAATGAAGCAAAAGTGCTGGTCTGCATGCTTACACTTTAATTCCTGCCCGTAGTTTGGCAGTGCCCCTACCATGGGCTGGGGGCACTGGGCCACTTGATACGACCTTGACTGTCAGGAAGAGATGTGCTCCTCTATCAGCAAGTGGGAGTTCAGGCAGACAGTGTTGTGCACAAGCAAGACTTCTGCAGTGATGGTTGTAGGCTTCCTCTCCTAGAGACTTAAAAGGCAGCCCCTTGGTACTCCTAGTGGATCTGCTGCTTAGCAAATTGTGGCCAAGGACTGGAGCGAAGGATTTGTTCAGATGTGGAAAATCAGACCTGCTCAGGTTTCCCTGGGAGTTTGGATGCCCTCCCCTCTGCTGTCTGGAAGAGGTCTGCTAAAATGTGGTGGATGTTTCTGTGAGATATGGACCACTTGGCAGATGGTTTCATATCACTGGCCCCGAGTAAAAGTGGCAGAAGCGCTGTGTGCTCCTGTGAGTGGCCCCTGTGTAACTCAACCCTTTTATGAGCCAAGTGCCCAGAACTCCAGCAGTGTCATAGTCACTGGAGAAATTCTGCACACACTTATGATTCTCGACAAAATGAAAGCTTTTTCCTTGCTCATCTTAATGACCTAAATACTAATACTAAAGACATTAAATGACTCATTTAATGTCAATACTGTGACATAGTAGCCCTCAGTTCAAAGTTTTGATTTAAAGTAAGTATATAACTGCCAAGTCCCTGTTTGCAAAGGAAGAGGTCGTTTAAGTGTGCAGGTGACCCCTTTAGATCTAGTCTGGACTACAGAGGATGAGCCTGCAGGAGATGAAAGAACCTTGTTCTTTTGCCATGCTAATTCCTTTTCTGGGTCAGGAAATGGCCTGTAAGTTTGTCTGTTTCATCATGCAGCTCCTTCCTATGAAAAGGGAACTTGGGCTCTGTGAACGGACTGCAGACTCCAAAACTTAAATCCCACAAGTACTGTCTCCTATGGCTAGGAAAAACAATCCAGACTACATTAAAAAAAAAAAACTACTAAACCAACAAGATGGCTCAGCAGGTAAAGGTGCTTGCCACCAAGTCTGAAGACTTGAGTTCAGTCCCCAGGACCCATAAGGTGGAAGGAAAGAATGGATTCTTGTAATTGTCCCCCAACCTCCATACATGAACTGTGGCATGCACATGCCCCTCATTCACCACAAAATAAATACAAATTTTAAAAGTAAAGACAAACTGACTGGGTATAGCCAGCACATGCCTTTAATCCCAACACTAGGAAGGCAGAGGCAGAAGCAGACACATCTCTGTGAGTTCAAGGCTAGTTGGGTCTATGTAGTGAAGCTGTCTCAAAAAAAAAAAAAAGAAAGAAAGAAAGAAAGAAAAGAAAAGAAAAGAAAAGAAAAAAGAAAAATAACCTCTCAATCTAGGTGATGGGGTGTACTGCAATCTCAGCATTTGGAAAGTAGAAACCTGAGGATCAGAGAAAAGGGTCCTCCTAAAGGATATAGAGATGGTGCGTTTGTTAAAAGCACTGGCTGGTCTTGCAGAGGGCCCAGTTTGGTTCCTGGCACCCACATAGTATCTTATAAACCTCTATAACTCCAGTTCTAGGGGATCCAGAGCTCTCTTCAGATCCCTTTAGGCACCAGGCATACATATGTCACACATATACGTAAGCAAAACTCTCATAAACGAGAGAAAAAGACAGAAACATAGCTGGGATGTAGCTGAGGGTCCTTGCCTAGTGCAAGGCTGCGGATTCCATCTCCAGTTACACACCCCACACAAAAGATTGTCGGTGCACACACTTGTAATCCCAGCACCTTGTATCTAGAGGCAGGAAGATCTGGAGTTCAAGGTTGTCCTTGGCTCTGTGGTGAGCTGGGCTCGAGAGACCTTGTCTCAGATCAGCCACACTTACAGAGATGCAAGGGAAGATGTGACTGGAAAGCAAACCAGTGCTGGTAATGCCCGTGTTTGTGGGAATGCCAGAAACAGGCAATCTTGTGAGCTAGTGCTGCCAGTGTAAACACAGCCACCCCTTCGGTAGGGGCATTTAGCAATGTCTGTCAACACTGGGGCACTTACATTTGTGATTCAGCAGTTCTGCCACTGAGAGTTTGCCAAAGAAAAGCTGGCAAAATATGTCAAAATCATGTGCCTGGGTTTGTGTTAAAATTTTATTATTTATTAAGTGTGTGTGTGCCTGTATGACTTTGTGTGCAAGTAGATATCTATAGGAGGTAAAAAGAGGGTGTCAGATCGCCTGGAACTGGAGTCCAGGAGGCTGTGAACTGCCTAATGTGGGGATGAGGACTGAACTCAGGTCCTCTGCAGGAGCAGCGAACACACTCATCCTTGAGCCATCTCTCCAGCCCTGAAAAGATAAGCTTTGCTTCTGCTATTGTTGTTTGGTTCTTTTCTAGAATGTTTGAATTTTTTAACTTACTTTTTGAGGCAGCGTCTCACACTATTGCTCAGGTTGGGCTGGAACTCACTCGGTAGCCCAGGCTGGACTTGGACTTGGGGCCCTCTTCCTCCTGCTGCCTTTCCAGTGCTGGGATTGCAAGTATGAGCCCTGTGCCTGGTATATTTGCAGGAAACTCTGAGCATGTTCATGTGTGCACATGCTATGAGTGTGCCCATGAAGGCCCCAGCAGGACGTTGGGCACCCTTCTCTGTAAGTCTCTCTCTTCTTCCTTCAGGACAGGTCCTGCCACCGAACGTGGAGCTAGGCTGGCAAGCTCCAGTGACCCTCCTGTTTCCACCCTTCACAAACCTGGGGTTAAGGAGGGCACAACCACACCCAGCTTTTTACATGGGTGTTGTTATCTAACTCAGTTCCTCATGCTTGTACAGCAAGTGTTCTTACTCACTGAGCCATTTCTTCAGCTTGAAAAAAAGGGGTTATTTTGGTTCATAATATTTAAATATATATACTATGGATATGCAAAACTATTTTAAAATAAATCTTTTGGGTCAGTGAGGTGGCTCAACAGGTAGAGATGCTTGGTACTAAACCTAAGCATCTGAGGTCACCTGAAGAGCCACATGGCGGAAGGAGAAAACTGACTCCATTTGTTCTCTGATGCCCACGGAGGGGTCATGCCAAACATGCATTTTCACACACTCACAAATAAATAAATATCAGTAAAATGGATCTTTTGAAAGAAGCCAAGGAATGTAAGAGATAAATGAGAGGAAGAGGAACTTTACATTAGAGAAATGATGGCTTCTCCTGAGCGAGCTGATTGTTTTAGCTGTGTGAATGAAAGCAACGGTACATGAAGATTTGGGTGTTCTGAAGAGCAGGTCAGTGGGAGGAGGAGGAAAGGGAGCATAAAAGACTAGAATCAGGGTCTGGTGACATGAATGCAGTATAGGTTCACACAACAGAAGAAAATAGCCTACTGCCACAGGTTGTCCCATGAGCTGTATGTGTGCGCCATGGTGCACATACATACACACAACAAACAGAAAAGAGGAAGGCAATGTTGTGCCCAGCTGGATGAAGATGAGAACCAGGGAATGAAGGAGGCCTCCCAGGTAGCAGGTAGCTGAGTGGAGGGTGAGCTGCCCATGCGAGCACCCAGAAGGAAGCAAGGGGTTAGTGAAGTTAAAGGCTGGGAAAGGCTGGGGAAGAAGAAAGTGAGTTTGGTCTTGGGGGTGATGGACTGAGGTTTGAACATATCGTGGGATTTGGAGCTATTGTGGACCACTTGTTCTCTGAGCACCACAAGGCCGTTGTCCTTTTATCTTTGCAGCCAGCATTAACTCGGGACTTTCACAAGACTGGACCCATTAACTTCCCATCATGGAGGTGAGGTGAGAGACTCCCAAGACCCTTTCCTTCCCTGACAATAAATAGGCAGATACCAGTTATGGGAGACAGAGATGTTTTCTTGAGTGGTGCTCCTGCTGGGGACCTAGCCTTCTGTGAGTAACCCCAGTTAAACTCATTGGTTCACCACACTATTGAGTGGACTTGTTCCACTGTCATTAGTTCCTTATCTGAGGTGAACGGTGCTTGTTGATCTTCCCAGGGATAAGTGCACACCAGGAACTCACAGAATTCTGGATTGGAAATGGAAAAAAAAGAAAAGAAAAGAATCTGATGTGGACCAGATTGCTGCTGAAGATACCATATCAGGAAAGATGGTAAGCTGGGCAGTGGTGGCGCACACCTTCAATTCCAGCACTCAGGGGCAGAGGTAGGCAGATCTCTGTAAGTTCAAGGCCAGCCTGGTCTACTAGACCAGTTGCAGGACAGATAGGGCTGTTACACAGAGAAACCCTGTCTTCGGGGGGAGGGGGGGGGAGGGAGAAGATGGTAGCAGAAAGCAAGTATAAGGAAAGCATGGAGATTAAAGACTTTCTGCTCAAGGGAGATTCTGAAGTTAGCAATTGGGTAGAGGATGAGGAAGTGGTAGTGGAACAGAGGGGAAAACCAGAAGGGAGTGGTCCACAATGTCTGCTCTTGCAAATTCAGGGCCTGGTTATTTAAGCTTTGCTTAAACCAGTGCCTTTTCTGCTTGGCCACACCTGCCCAATAAGATCTTAACTCCGAACGTTGTCTCTTGTCTTGAAAAAGATCACTCAAATGGGGCAGAGTGGCACACATTGAAAGTTCAAGGCCAGTCTGGTCAATACAGTCAGTTCCAGCCCAACCCTGGCTACATAGTGAAACCCACTGCAAAAAAACAAGAAAATAGCCAGAAAGGAGCTAAGGATAGGAGTGCCTGCCTATCATGCGCAAAGCCCTGACACCATATACACTGACCGTGGGCCACACGTGAATGTAATCCCAGTAGTGGGAGGTACAGGCAGGAGGATCACGAGTCAAGGCCACTGTCAACTACGTGGAGAGTTTGAGGCCTGCCTGAAATGTGTGAGACTTTTTTTTAAAAAAAGCTACCCGGTCTCAGTGAGCAACACACAAACACACACACACACACACACACACACACACACACACAGAGAGAGAGAGAGAGATTGACATTTCCCATGCTGCTGTTAGCTTATTTTTTTGAGGGCTTTTATTCCCTAGTTAATATAAAAAATGAGGACAGCTAAAGCTGTGATCTCACTTCCATTTTCCTTGTGGACAGTTTCTTCCTCCTAAGGAGGCCCCGGGGTGAATGTCTGAGAAGGCTTAGTCCTACTCCGTGTACATGCTTGGGCCCAGCTAGCTCTAACAACCCTCCACCAGGTTATCATGGAGCCCAGGATTTGTCCTTCTTTTAATGGTGTCCCATATATCTTGCATTTTCCTATTGTGGCATTAATAAGGTCATGCCACTGTCTCCTTCAGTAAGCTTGCTGTTACACATGCTTTCTTTCCTTTTCTTTTTAAAATTTTTTGGGGCAAGAGTGGGTGGGCATACACGCACATGCACAAGCAGGCACTGTATACCTTTGGGGGGTCACAGGACAACTTGCAGGAGGGGCTTCTTTCCTTCCATCGTGTAGATGCCATGGACTGAATTCAGGTCATCAGGCTTGGCAGCAAGCACCTTTACCCCCTAAGCCATCTTGCTGGCCCTTTTTTATTTTGAAATGGGATCTCTATGGAACTCATTATGTAGTTCATGCTGGCTTGAACACTCCTCAATCGTATTCAGCCTTCCAAGTGCTGGGAGTACAAACATACTCTCATATGCCTAGTTCTGACTGGCTTTCAGATTAATGTGATGGTTGCTAGATTCACCTGTATTGTTGCATGCAATCATGAATAGTTAATTCCCAGTTCCCCATCTCATTATATGAATAGACCACAGTTTATGTATCCATTCATATATGATGATAAAAGTTTGGCTATTTCCCTTTGAGAACTATTGTAATGAGAGATAGTAAAAAATCCCCAAATCTACCTGTTACGAGGTAAAATATGGAGAACAGCTATGGAGCACTGTTTCATTAGCCTCCGCATCTCCGGCCTTCACGGAGGCCCAGCAAAATGTATTTGTATGAGAAGATCAAGATCAAAGAATAATTTATCACTGTGTTTTCGAGTAGTAAGATAATTGCCAAATTTTGCATTTGTTCCTGGATATAACGTTTACTACAGTACTTTGTGGGGACCCTGATAACACTATTGAGGACATCAGTAGTGACACGTCTGAAGCTGCTCAATGCCATGGATGGTGGGGGAACTGAAGGTGCTTGCCATGCTCATGAGAGCAAAACTGCATCAGATGTGGACCAGCTTGCTTTGATTCAGCCATTCTGTGGGGAAGGCAGCTTTCTGGTCAACCATGATGCCAGTTTTTATAGCATTTACCATGCACCAGGCCCAGCATGTGCTTTCGTTTTATTTTTGACATAGAGTCTCACTGTGAAACCCAGACTGGCCTGGAGCTCACTATGCAGACCAGGCTGGCCTCAGCTCTAGGTAATCTTCACACCTCAGCTTTGTTTGAATAATTGAACGCCAGGTTCCTGACGAAGTCAACCATAAGACAGCAGCCTCCCAGATTTGGCTCCTTTCCCATCTTTACACCTCACCTAGTAGAACTAGCTCCTTTCTAGAGCCTGACCTCTTCCAGGCCACTATGGGCCTGTCACTGTACACATCACAGCGAATCCGGGTCAGGACTTACTTCAGCCTTCTCTGCACTCTTGAAGCCTGTCTACTCTCCCTGTGGCTCTGTCTGCTGCTCTCTCTGTTCAGTGACTAGGACAAGGAAAGGAAGGGAAGGCTAGATAGCATGGCGGGGGCTGTGGCACAGTGGATGTAGCCAAGAGCCCTTTGGGTTTATCCTGGTTTGTTTTTTGTTTTTGTTTGTGTCTGTTTGCATGTGCTTGTGAGTGCAGGTGCCCATGCGTGTATGTGTGACTTCACATGGTGGTTGGACAGCAGCATGGGTGCTCAGGACACTGTCTACCTTTCTGAGGTAGGGTCCCTCACTGCTCTGGAACTGGCTACGTCAGCTGGCTGGCTACTAAACCCCAGAGACCTGCCTATTTCTGTGTCTCCAGCACGGGAATGGCAAGCATATACCTCTCCTGGCCTATGTTTTTAATGTGGTTCTGGGTACTCCATGCTCATTGTGTTCTCCCTCTTAACGCATGCTATTGATGTTTTAGTCCTTTGAAACAGGCCCTTATGTAGTCTAGGCTGACTTTGAACTCTATGCAGATGGATTTTGAACTCCTGATCTCCTGCCTCCCCCTCTCATGTGCTGAGATCAAAGGCTTATAGCACCACACGTAGTTCCGTTTAGGCGAGTCTGAGGCAGGAGCAGCGGGAAGTGCCCAGTACAGGATAAAAGAGAAGACATCCTTCTCTAGATGTATCTGTCCAGTTTGTTACATCAGGCCTTACAAAGAAGAAAAACACAGACAAATCTGGGTTACTGTATGAAAAAAATGTGTTTCTTAGAAGAAGCAAAATGCTTGTCCTTGCAGGGTGCACTGTGCCTCTGGTCCAGGGATAATATACTTTATCTTCCCATTGGCGCCTGGCACCTAAGCTGGGTGGCAAGATCACAAAAAGAGGCAGTGACCAGAGTCAGACAAGCTGGCTGTACAGAGCTGGGCTGCTACCTCCTGCCCTGTCTGCCCACTCCTTCCAGAACCATGGTTTCCCTCCCTCCTCTTTCTTCGGAGTCCTCTAATTGTATTTTTAATTTCTGGGCAGGGACATGAGGGAATCTAAGGTTGCCAGAGCATGGTGGCATAGGGCAGGCAGATCCACGCCTCACTCTCTCTTCCCTGAGCTTCAGCTCACGTCCTTGTTTTCCTTTCTGTTACCGGACCAATCCAGACACATGCTAACCGTGTTAACCCGATAAATATCAGTAGGCCTGACCTTTCTCTCCAGGCCCTCCAGTCACTCTGACTCCCCAGCTCTGCCTCACTTGTGCTTAAACTGGATTAGCACTCAGTGCTGTAGGCAACAGGGCCCTGCACTTGGGCTTGCTGGCAATCAAAGCAGAGATTACCTTATTTGACGTAAAGCATTTTCCACTTGAGGGATAAGATTCCCTAGGGAAATCCACTGGGGCTTATACATACATGACTTTAAATTGGATTTTAAAAATAGCCTGCCAGCTGTTTGCTAGGTCATGCTTGGGTTCTTGGCCTCGATTGCTGCTGTGTCCATTTGGGGAACAGGGGCTGCCAAGACTGCAGGGCTCTAGATGCCTGGGGACTGTCCCAGGAGCCCTGGCAGTTGTTGCCATGAAACCCGCAGATCCTGGCACCAAGGTCTAAGTGTCACGCAGAAAAAATAACCACATCATTTAACCCGCGTCCCCCAGAGTGCACCACAGCCCTGGGCTGCCTCTGCTCATACTGAGTCTGAAAGAAGAGAAATCAAACGGAGAACTGTTCTCACCAAGAGCGGTCTTCACACTTTTTGAGGATTTTTTTTTTCTCTCTCAAAGTTTTATATCAATTTACTTAGTAATGGGTTTCTCCTTCTCTGTGCCCTTCCCATGCTCACTGATCTTCTTCCTCTTCTCAGCTGGTCTTCTGCTCTTGCGGTTTTTGTGATGTGTGCATGTGCACGTGTGTCCCAGTGAGTTCCATTAGGGCTATGGATGGGGCATGGGTAAGTGATTGTTCTTAGGAAGGAACATGGACAACTTACCAGTTGCTACACACTGAAAAAAAAATGTCTCTCCCTCACTCTATTAACTGTTAAGGATGGGTGGAACTTGGTGAGCTTCTCCTTGCTTCATGAGGGATTGCTGATGGGCCCGAGTTAGTGCTTGCCCTGTGTCAGCAACCACGCTTGCTGAGAGTTCACAAATGCAGTAGCCATGACCACACACTGGGGATAGTGTTCAGAAAGTCAGCCTCTTCCTCTGCCTCCTCAGCTCTTTCTGCCATGCCCTGTGTGGCATTTCCTAAGCCAAAGAAGGGGGTGATAGGAACCTCCAATTTATGGCTGAGCATTCAGTGCTCACTGAGTCCAGCATGGTGACCAGATATTCATCTTATTAACAGCTGCCCATTGCAAAAAGAAGCTTAGCTGAGAGCAGTACTAACTTATGGGTGTAAGCATAGTTATTTAGAAGATAATTTGACAGGCGTATCATGCCCGTTACCAAGCGACAGCAGTAGCTTCCTCCCTGTAGCCTATGGCCTCTGAACCATGCATTTTTGTCCAGTTTTACAATCCCAGACAAGAATTCCTTCCCATGGAGTTGGCCTCAAATACAATTAGAAAGCAACTGGTTACCCCACAGCAGACTTGACACCATTGCACCAGTGGGCTCCTCTCACCTAGTGGGTCCGTGCTGTGGTTCCCAGGGCCACAGCTGGATTTCAGTGTGTCCTACAGCCAGAGCATGCTATGTCCTCAGCAGTGAGATCTCACCGCCTAGTGGAATATTGCACACCTTTTGTGGCTGAATATTC
This sequence comes from Neodon shergylaensis, assembly GCA_025134845.1. Lineage (NCBI taxonomy): Eukaryota > Metazoa > Chordata > Mammalia > Rodentia > Cricetidae > Neodon > Neodon shergylaensis. The sequence continues at coordinate 196,725 of JABTXL010003921.1, read as the reverse complement.
TCGCGCTTTGTATAAACTTCAGGTGATACATACAGGGCATCTCACCCCCTTCTAGTCCTACTCTTTTATCATCAGGTCACAGCTTGAATGTCACTTTCTGGGAGGAAATGGGGGAAAGAAACATATGGAGCTTCAGAGCACGGTGTGCAGTGAATGCCTGTGTTTCCAGCAGAAGGACCAGGAGCTAAAGGGATTCCTTTGCTATATCATGGCAGGTTCTAGGGCAACCTGACCTACAAGAGACTATTGTGGAATAATCTTTTTGTTCAATGTGAAGATGTGTCACTCTGATTGATTTAATAAAAAGCTGAGTAGCCAATAGCGAGGCAGGATTTCCAGGCACAGAGGACGCTGGGAAAAAGAAAGGTGGAGTCGCCAGCCAGATGGAGAGGCAGCTGCATGGGCAGTACAGAGTATAAGTAACTGAGCCATGTAAAACAATGTAGATTAAAAGAGAGAGGTTTATCTACGTTATAAAAGCTAGTTAGAAACAAGCCTAAGCTATTGGCTGAGTTTTCATAATTATATTAATTACAATCTCCTTGTCATTTGTGAGCTGACTGGTGGGACAGAAAAAGATTCACTACAGTATAGTACCCAATTTCTGGCCATGTATATTCACGTAAGGCCTAAAAAAGCTTAAAAGAAAAGTTCGGGACATGGAATCGGACACAGCTTCCTGGTGACTGCGATCTCTCGGGTAAACTTGGTGTATGGAGACTGCCTGCCTGCTGGAACCAGCCGCCAGCACCATGTGCCAGCACCATGCACTAAGCCGAGCCATGCCAGCAGCTGACGTAGCAGTTTAAGATTTGTCTCACTCGCTCAGAGAATGCTGCAGATGCTCAGTAAAGACAGAGGCAGATGGGAAAAAAAAAAAAACTCTAGCCGGGTGGTGGTGGCGCATGCCTTTAATCCCAGCAGAGGCAGGCGGATCTTTGTGAGTTCGAGGCCAGCCTGGTCTACAAGAGCTAGTTCCAGGACAGGCACCAAAAACTACGGAGAAACCCTGTCTCGAAAATAAAAAAAAAAAAAAAAAAAAAACCTCTAAACAGGTTACAGTGTGTTTAAAAAAATGTGAGCTTAAAAAAGAAAATGGGTCTAGATGGTCATAGAAAAAAAGTAGTTTATATCATGACAAGTTCCAGGGCAACCTGAGCTACAAGAGACCCTGTTTAAAAACAAAATGAAACAAACACCCAACAACAACACCAAAATATATATAGTATAACACAATGTATAGCTAACGTTGTGGTGCAGGCCTGTAACCCTAGCTAGTGAGAGGCTGAGGCAAGAAGGTCTCAAGTTCAAGTCCTGTTTGAACTACAGAGCCAAGCCTGAGCAACCTGTTGAAACCTCATCTCAATAAGTAAGTAAATGGAGGTCTAGGGGTAAAGATCCGTGGAAGAGCACCTTCCTAGATGTTAATCCCCAGTAAAGAAAAAGCAGGGGGACATGGGAAGAAACCGACCCCATTCAGGCTGTTGTGAGCTGAGGAGCAAATGAGTTAGTGCGGACTGTGTGGACCACGGTAGAGTGTTCAGTAGCTGTGCATCCACCCTGCTGCTCTCCAGGCTTGACTGCCCGAGCCCTTCTAGCTCAGTCTTTGTTTATATTATGGTCTTCTTTGTTTATCTTTATGGCTTAATGATCACTTCCTCCATCAGACCAGGAACTTCCCAGTCTATACAACCTAAACCATCTCGGCCTCTCAAACACTCAAGAAATGTTTGTGCCTACGATAAGAAATGAACTATCTGAAAGAAGAAATCCTAAAACCCAGCTGGGATCCAGAAAACAGACTCTCAGGCCCGCAGGTCAGTCTCTCCTTCATCTGTGTTTGCTCAGTCTGTAAACTTGGCCTTTTCATGTGGTTGGTCTGACTGTTAAACAGAGAGAGACTGATGAGTTTGGAGTTCCGGGATCATGAGGATAAAGCTTTATAATCAAGTCTTTTGCAGGGGACCTCTGTCCCTATCAAGTTTTTCAAATTGTAATTCAATATTAAATGTATGCTAAAGAGGGCTATGAGGTGGATCAGAGGGGAGAGGCACTTGCAGCCAAGCCTGGCCGTCTGAATTTGATCCCTGGGACCCACGAGGCGGGAGAAGAGAACAGACTCCTGCAAGTTGTCCGCCCCTTCTCACTGGAATGTGCATATAAACTGTTCGTACCAGCAACAACACAAACCCGTGTAGGAAACCTCTCTTTTGCTCCACTACCAAACTCATCCATTCCCACGGAATAAAATTTAAACCTGCCTGCCAAAGCATGCAAGGCTTTTCCCCAAGTCATTTGACCCTTTATGCCCCGCTGCAGCAGCCTGTACAAACACTTGTCACAGAAGCATTTGCCCAGTGCAAGACCCTCAGAGTCAGCCACAGAGTGGGTTTGAAATCCCCACTCAGAGACGCGGCTCTCCTTCAGTCTAGCGGGATGGCTTAGTACATAGAGGAACTTGCTACCAGGCCTGACAATCTGCATTTTATTCCCAGGATCCACATGATAGAAAGAGACAACCAATTCTTGTAAGTTGTCCTTTGACCTTTGTATACTGTAAATGTGAGCACATGCACAAACACACGTAGATACACAGACAATAAATAGCTGCAATTAAAAAAAAAACCTGAGTCCCTGTCTTCATTATCATCTACTGTCTGCATCGCTGTCCTGTCTTCTCCAATAAACTCCCAACACTAAGGCTCTCAGACACAGCTGGCCTATGTCAGCCCTTGCAACTTTGATTTGGACCTCTCTCTTGCCTGGAACCCCAGTTTCCCATTTTCAAGCCCCACCCACCCATTTTCTGAGGTCTACCTCTAAACCTTCAGACCTTTGACTGTCTCTTCTCAACTTTTCTTCTGACCCAGAGCATAAAGCTAGCTCTGCACAGACTGCTGGGTGGGCTTTAGACCCTATAGGTCAGGAATAATGGCACCGACTTGCAACATACAGGGCCTCCGCACGTTCTGTCCAATAACTACTGGTTTAGGATGCAATGATAAACATCGCAGTAGAAAACAACAGAGTTAGTCTCTCATTCTCTGTTTCATATTGAGCATTCCTTCCTGACCCTCCCCCTGATAACAACAACAACAAAAATATCTGCTAAAAACAGATCAGTCCAACTTCTTTATCTTGTCAAGCAAGGAAACAGAAGTCTAAAGAACAGGGAAGCTGAAAAACAAACTAATCCATTCTTTTAATGGCTCAGATGGCCTAGGAAAGATAAACAAAGCAGCTGGACTGGAGACAAAAGGTCAGCGGCTGTTGAGGGAAGCAGGCCAGGTGCCTCTGAGGCTCAGCAGGCCAAAGCCTGGGCTGGGGTGAGTTGTGGAAGGAAAGTTGATCAGCCAGAGTCTCAAGCCAAATCCCTAGACCCGGCCCTGAAACACCAGTCAGTCAGTACTATGTGTGAGCAAATGTTGGCATATTCAAATCCAGAGGTGGTGACACACATCTGTAATCCCAGTCGTCAGGATGCCAAGGCAGGAGGTTTGGGCATAATGGTACATGCCTGTAATTCCAGTCCTTAAAAGGTGGAGGCAGGAGAATCAGGAGTTCAAAACCAGCCTTGACTGTATGACAATCGGTCACAACAACAAAAATCACAAAAAGTCAGACATGGTGGCCCAGAAACCTGCCTGCCTCTGCCTTCTGAGTGCTGGGATTAAAGACATGATCCATGGGGGGGGGGGTTGTTTTTAATTGTTATTTGTTCTGTGGTATGGGGGCTGCATCCAGAGCTCCATGTATACCAGGCAAAAGCTCTACCACCCAGCTACAGTTCTTGCCCTGCCACTGTGTGGCTTTTTTAAATCAGGGTTTCATTCTTAGGCTGACCTCAATATGTAGCCTAAGTTGTCTCTGACCTTGGTTTTGTACTTGTGGAATATTTTTTGTTTTGTTTTCTCCCAACAGTGAATATATTTACTAAGGAAATGTGAAAAAGAACTTCTGAGATTGATAGGGGCTCCAGGGCAGGAACATTGTGTTGTCGTTGTTACTGTTGCTTTGAGTTTTAGAGAAAGGTTTATTATATATTCATAGATGGGAGCTTAAAGAGGGAGGGAGAGCCACACTGAGTTAGGCTTGAAGTCAGTCATGAGGCAGGAAGGGGAGCTTTAGAATAAGTGAAAAAGTCCAAAGTACTGGAAAAAGCATACTTCGACTCAGGTCGCCATCCAAAAGAAAGGTGGAAAGGCCTGCTTCTCTAGGGTTTTTCATTTTTGTTGTTGTTTTATTTTGTTTTTGAGACAGAGACTCACTAAGTTGCTCTGGCTGGCCTGGAACTCACTATTTATCAATAGATTAGGTGAAGAGATTAGTCTGCCTGTCTCCAAGTGCTCAGGAACAGGCTTGTGCCACCACATCAGACTCATTCTGGGCTTTTTTGAGGCAGGACTTCAATATATCTCCCTGGCTGGCCAAGCGCTTGCTCTGTAAGTGAGTCTGGTCCTGGACTTGCAGTGGCCCTCTGCCTCTCCCCCTGAACACAGGAACTTCAGGACATGTGCTACCATGCCCGGTTCACAGAAGTGTTTGGGAGGATAAGTAAAGTTCATTGAAGAGAAGACGGGGCTAGGAAGGTGTTCATTTGGTACAGTGACTCTCTACTGTGCATGCAGACCTGGGTTTGGTTTCTGGCGCTGTGACCCAGGAATAGTGGTATATGCTCATAATCCTAGCACTGTGAAGTGGAAGCAGGAAGATCAGAAATTCAAGATCATCGTCCATTACACAGCAAGTTCACAAAGGGTGAAAAGAACAAACATTGTCCTAGAAAGGATGTCTCTGTGAAGAAACACTCAGCTCAAGACCTACATGGATTGATGGCTATCAAAGACTTTGAGAGTTCGGGATGTGTTTTCTTGCATTTCCTTATTTCATTCTGCCCATATCAGCAAATCCCATCTTTATAAAACTCCCCTTTCACCTTGGGGCTGTTCCTCATGGCTGAGTCTAAACCAAGCCCTTGGCAACCCGACCAGCTTCTGCCTTCATAGGACTCCTTGTTCCCTTCACATGGCCAGTCTCCTCGCTACTTGAGGCACCGGATACCATGTCCTGCCTTGTCCCCAGCTCTGCTTGGGGGCTCAGCAGTTCTTTGTTGCCTGTAGCTGATATTCTGCATGAAAAGCTCTGTGTGACCCATACTATTTGGCAAGCGTAGCCCCTCCTCAATCATTGTCTTTCTGTTAAATCAAGTAACCCAGTAGAAGGGAAAGTTCTCAAGGGCAAGAACCTGACCATAATGATCCCTCAATTCCCCTGTAAATCTAGACTGTCGCCTGGATGTTGTGTAGTCCTCTTAAGTGGTAGGTGAATGAGGACATCTGACTTTCCCAGGTCCCCTCACTGTGAGGGCCTTCCCTCCAGACCTAGACCTTCCTCTGAGTCTCTAAATCAGATGAGAACAATGAGAGATTGAGTTCTTTAAACAAGCTTTGAGGAATAACTACTAACATCCTTTGTCTGACTACAGTTTACAATAGCTTACTGTATATTTTACAAAGAAATAGAAGAGGGTTTTTTTTTACGTTTATTTATGAGTGGTGTGTGTGCGCACATACCATAATGCATGTGTGGAGGTCAAAGGTCAGTTTGTAGGAGTCAGCTCTCTCCTTCTACCATGTGGGTTTCAGGAATAGAGCTCAGATCATGAAGTCTGACAGCCAGCATCTTTCTTGCTGAACCGTTTCTTCAAAAGATAGAAATCTGAACAGAGAAATAAAGAGACAAAATGCTAATTTTCTTGATTTGACTATGACACTATATATGCATTGTACTGTTACACTTTGCCCCATAAATATGAACAGTTATTATGTGTCAACTAAAAAGGAAAAATCTCAGCCTCCTTAGTGATACATGCCTGTGACCACAGAGCTTGGTGGTCGAGGCAAAAGGATCACTAAACCAACCAAGAAAAGAAGAACACACCAAGATTTTTCTTTAACATTCTATTAGTAAATACCAGTCAGTTTGAACCAAAATATTAAAAACATTTTTGTTTTACCTTTCTGACTTTGTGGTCAAGTTTAGAAATAAAATATTGTCAGGACACCTATTTATTGTGTTTATCGCTGTAAGGTCCAGCTCTTTTGGGACTCAGCACTCATGAGCATTTTTTAGGAAAAAGACTTCAAGTGCCTGCTTTTTAGTGGCAGCATCAACTTTTGTTGGTTTGTTTCTTTGAGACAGGGTCTCACTGAGTAACCCTGGCTGGCCTGGAAGTCGATAGGTAGAGCAGGCTGGTCTTAAACTCAGAGCTCTGCTTGCCTCCGCCTCCCAAGTGCTGGGATTAAAGGTGCGTGACACCACTCCTGCTCACATAGCAACATCTAAACAAAAACCCAGCACATTATTTTAAGTTGTTCCTGAAATTGTGAAACTCAGAAAGCACAAACACAGAGCACACAGAATAATGGGTTTTGTTTTGTTTTGTTTTGTTTTTAAAGTGCATGTGCTTCCTGGTGAAATATCTGAGGGGAGAAGTAAGAACTGGCATTTTGCCAAGCAGGGTCTCACAGGATGGCAATCCCAGCATTTAGCAGGTGGAAGCAGAAGGGTCACGAGTTCAGGACCAGCCTCGGTTTCATAGCACGTTCCAAGCCAGCTTGGGCTACAAGATCCCCTGTCTCAAACAAACAAACTAGTCTCTTTTATCCAATGCTAATTCTTGAACCTAGGGTCTTGTACATGCTGAGAAAAAACTTTATTACTGAGCCAGGCCCCCAGCAAGAACTGGCTTTAAAATTTTTTAGCACACATTTATTTATTCATTTTGTGTGTGTGTGTGTGTGTGTGTGTGTGTGTATGTGTGTGTGTGTGTGTGCATGTGTGTGTCATGGTGGGCACAGAGGTCAGGGGACAACTGTGGGAGTTTGTATTCTCTCTCCACCATATGGGTCTTTAGGGACTAAACCCAGGTCTTCATGCTTGGTGACAGGTGCCTTTTCATGCTGAGCTCATCTTCAAAGTGGAGATAAAAATGCCATTGAGTGTTAAGGCTATAGTGCCTATAAGACATAACCCGGGTCCCCTGACTCATTAAGTGACAGTATCTGTCAGGATCGTGTCGAGAAACAGAAGGTCCACTCTGGTCTGATCATTTCAGCAGAATTCAACGTGAGAATGTCAACATAAGGTCAGGGTGCAGCAACTGTAGGGCTAGTTTTGAGGCTCTCTGAGGTCTGCATGGGAGATGGGGAGGCTTTGAAAGATACTGGAACCCAGAAAGCTGCAGACACCATCCAGGTCAGAGAATGGAGAGGAACTGAGTCCGATTCCTCTTGCCTTTTCCCCACTGGCTCTGGAGAGATCCTCGTTGGCCTCTTTGGATGTCACATATTAAGAGGTTATGTTGAAGTCCATGTGTGGGTCAGCCTCCGGGGCACAAAACAAGGGACAGAAGTAAAAAGTGGCTTGGAGGTGAAGTCAGCAAGCAGAAGTGATATGTACAGAGGTGTATCCTCGCTTAAACCTTCAAGTTCTTAAAGGCAAAATAATAATAAACAGAAATAAAATTATTATATGAAGCAATGGTTATATGCATTAAATATAATAATTTGTCAGCTATTCCACAATAATGACATCAATTATTAAAAGCAAAACCACTCTTGACAACCTCAGACTTCTGATCCCTGCTTGCTATGGACTTTCCACCACACTATGACTTAGACGTAGTCCAAGCATAGAATTCTAGAGGAAGTTCCATGAGAGATTACCCATGGACCCACAGTATCCCTCAGCATTACATTTTAAGTTAGTTTCCTTAAAAAGGGTAGTGTTTGGCCGGGCGTTGGTGGCACACGCCTTTAATCCCAGCACTCGGGAGGCAGAGGCAGGCGGATCTCTGTGAGTTCGAGACCAGCCTGGTCTACAGAGCTAGTTCCAGGACAGGCCCCAAAGCCGCAGAGAAACCCTGTCTCGAAAAACCAAAAAAAAAAAAGGGTAGTGTTTGTATTAGTTTCTACAAATAGTAGGCAAGCAATCCCCTGGGAATTGCAATCAGAATGAGTCCAGGCAGCTGGATGGTGGACTGGGCCAAGATGGTGGGGTCAGGAGGTTAAGAAAGCTTTCTCTGCAGGCATTGCTGGTCCACAGCCATCACCTTTGTCAAAGGTGCCCTGCAGTCTTTAAGGCAGCTACACTGGGCACTAGCCACTGGCTGTCAGAGCTTCGGGGGAAAAAAAGCCAATCTTACTACCTACTGCACCTGCCAGCTGAAGAACCCCCAGGAGAGCTGCCTCGCACAATTGGCTCCGAAGATGGTGCAATTGACACTTGGCTGCACCACCTTTCTCTGAAACGCCCCTGGCATGAGACTCTGGGTTTTATGGTGGCATGAGACTCTGGGTTTTATGAGAGGAAACATCTTCGGGGCAGAACCTTCTACCTTGGATGAGGTTTTTATTTACCTTTCTCCCCAGTTCTCTGGGGGCAAAAGTCATAAAAGAGTTTCATGGCAGTGACCTCTTCCAGACCCTGGAGCTTAGAGGGTAGGGTAATGAGAACTGCAGGAACCCAGTGTTCTCAGAGAGCATGCATCCAGACGTCATGGAGAAAGAATTCTCAGTTCCTGTCCTGGCAGAATCGATTCCAGAGAAATGAAGTGATGGTCACATGCAGCTCTCAGGGGGCTGGGTGCTCCTGTTCCCGAAAGAAATGTCACTGGAGTCTACAAACAGTAGCCCAAGGAAACAAGAAAAGAAAAGGAGAAAAAAGAAAAAAGAAAAAGGACTGACTTTCTTATGTGTATGAATGTCTTCCTGGATGTGTGTATCTGTGTATACCACATGTGGGCCTGGTGCTCGCAGAGGTCAAAGGAGGCTTTGGATTCCCTGGAACTGGCGCTACCGATGGTTGTGAGCCACCGTGTGGGTGCTGGAAATCAAACCCAGGTCTTCTGCAAGAGCAGCAGCCAGTGCTTTAAACTGCCAACCGGTCTCTCTAGTCCTGTGCTGCACTTGAAAAAAAAATTGTTTTTTTAACCCTGGCAATGCTGAAGCATGCATGGCTGCCCGTATATGGTGGTTCTGTTGAACTTGTCCATATTGGGTTTCATGGTCTAAGCTGATGAGGACAACTGACCAGGTCCTAAGTGGCTGCACTTAGGAGACTAATAAAACTAAAGTCTTACTCCCACATCTCAACCAAATACTACCCTATGCACTGTGTATGCCTTCCCACTGCAGGTGAGGATGTTCCCCCACTACTCTATTCATAAGCTATTTCTCTGGCACTATTAAAACTGATTATAATTATGAAGAACTGTAAAGCTAAACCAGTGATTTCTCATAAAATTGCTTCAGACATGTGGGTCCTGGGGATTGAACTCGGGTCATCAGGCTTGGCAGCAGGCACCTTTACTTTACCTGTACCACCCACCGGTCTTTGTTTACTTATTTAATGTATGTATGTGGATGTCTGATATGTGCACCATGTATGCGCGGGAACCTAGAGAATTCAGAAGAGGCATGGGATCTCTTGGAAGTGGAGCTAGAGGCAGTTGTGAGCTGTCTTGTGGGTGCTGGAGCCAACCCTTTGCCAGAGTAGTGAGCGCTCTTCACCCACTGAGCCACCTTTTCAATTCCCTTGTTTGTGCCTTTAAAATTTTTTTAGATATATTTATTATTTTTATTTTATGTGCACGAGTGTTTTGCCTGCGTGCGTATCTGAGCACCATGTATATGCCTGGTGCCCAAAGAGGCCATAATAGAGTATCAGATCCCCTGAAACTAGAGTTACAGATGTTTGTGATAGGAGTTTGAGGAATTGAATCAGGGCCCTCTGGAAGAGCAATTGGTGCTCTTAACTGCCGACCGTCTCTCCAATCTCTCCCACCCCGTGTTTTTGTTTTTTTTTTTTTCATTCAAGGTTTCGTGTGTACCCACTTGGCCTTGAATTCCACACACTCGGCTTTGCTGTTGCTTCTGTTTAGTTCTGGGGATTGAACTCAGGGCCTGTGCATGCTAGATGAGTGGTCCACCTTCTTTCTTTCTTTACTTACGGCTTAGTTTTCTGGTTGGTTTTCAGGCCAGCTTCTAATTCTCTATATAGCTGATCTTGCCTTTGCCCTCAGAGTACTGGGACTTCAGGAGTGAGCCAATCCTACTGACTTGTTCTTATTATAGTAAAATATACATGACATAAAATTTATCATTGTCACTTTCCTCTTTCCTCTCAGGGTGCTTGTTACTGTTTTCCAGTACTGGTCATCAAACCCACAGCCTCCTGCATGCTAGGCAGGCATACCCCACTAAGCTGCCTTCCCGGCTCCATTACATTAAGTGCATGCACAGGCTAGCTAACACAGCCACTACCAGTAGCATCTCCAGAGCCTTTCTGTCTTCTCAGCTGAAACTGTGCCTTTTAAGCACTAAGCACTTTTAAAACCAACCCTCCCGGCCCCTCCAGTCCTCATACTACTTCCTGCTTCTGTGGTTTCTTTTTCTGGCTCTGGGAATTAAAGCTTAGGTCCTCAGCCATGATAAGCAAGTTCTCTACCACTGAGCCATGCCCTCAGTTCCTTTAAAAACAAACAAACTTCTTTTTATTTTGAGCCGGGTCTCCCAAGCTCAAGGGCTAGTCTTGAGCTTACGGTGTAACTCAGACAGGCCTTGAACTGTCATCCCCAAATAGCTGGATTGTGTGCAGGTCTGTGCTGCCAGGCTCAGCTTGTCTATAATCTGGACTCTACTGGGTACCTCGTGCAGCATTTGTGTTCTAGAGTCTGGTTTATTTCACTCAGCATAAGGACTTCAAGAGCTAATACACACTGTAGCATATGTGAGAGTTCATTCCTTTTCAAAGCTCCATAGTATTTATTCGTATGTTTAGTCCACCTGACAGTGGACGTCTGAGTTGATTCTACCTGTTGGCTATTGTGAATGATACCACCATGAGTACCCGTGTTCAGTTCTTTGTCTTCAAGCCCCTGCTTTTAAATCTTCTGTGCTCTGTCGTACAAGTGGAATCGCTGGATCGAGCCAGGTATTCTGATGAATGCCTGCTATTCTAGTACTTGAGAGATGAGGCAGGGGAATCTGGAGTTCAAGGTCATCCTTACCCACATAGTGAGTTTGAGACCTACCTGGCCTACCCGGAGACCCTGACTCAAAAACCAAACAGGAGAATCAGTAGTCAGCTAATGGTCACTTCGAGGAGGGAAGAGACATTTTCTTCAGTCTTGCAAGCACTGGTAAGTTGTCCATACTTCTGTAAATAACCCTACTGTAACTCATTGGGACACAAGTTCATGCGTGCACGCACAATACACACATACACACATATATACACATACACACATACATACACACAAACACACATCCACATGCATACACACACATACACACACATATACACACACCTACACACATATACACATACACACATATACACACACACCTATGCACACACCTACACAAATATACACATACATACATACACAAACATGCACTCACACATACACAAGAATACATAAAAATAAAAGGGGAACTCACTGGAAAGGAGGGGATCACAGGGAGTGTGAGGAAAGCAAGGGAAAAGAATGAGGGCGAATACGATCCAAATACATTATATACTGCCGCGCCAGTGCAGCCTGGATGCCGAGACTGGCGGGGGGCGGGGGGTGCCTGGACTGAGACACGGAGGCTTCTTTTCAGGTGGAAGAACAGCAGGCACAGCAACCAACCTCTACTGCTTCTGTGGAAAACCACCAGCCAGAAAGAATACAAACATCCTTGTCAATTACAGACCACAAGGAAGTTCCGCTGTTGGTCAGAGGGAGTGAGGGCAGCTAGATCACAACAATATACATGTATGAAAATGTCATCATGAGACCTATTATAATATGAACTTAATATATGCTAACATAAAAAACTGAATTAAATGGCAATTTTTTAAATCCAAGATCTTGTACTGGTTAAGTTAGGTGTATCTACTGTTGCCAAACTCAAGTCCAGTTACCTGTTGCATGACAGGCCAGTCCAAGCTGGGAAACAAGGTGTTGAGGCCAGGGGGGTGGTTCTGTTGGGAGAGTCAGCTCAGTAAGAAGATGGAAGACCTTTGTCCATAGTCTGTCCTGACAGAAAGTTCAATTAGGAGTGGTTTATAAAAAGTGGTCCCGGCTGGGAGATGGCTCAGCAGCTAAGAGCACTTGTTGGTTTTGCAGAGGAACTGGTTTCAATTCCCAACAACCACACGGTGTCTTACATCCATCTGTAACTTCAATTTCAGGGGATCTGACACCCTATTCTGGCCTCCTTGGGCACCAGGCACACACATCATGCATATACATACATGCAGGCAGACACCCCCACACACACACACACATAAATAAATTGTAAAGAATAAAGGCAAATGGTTGCCGGGTGTCCCCAGACTCCTGGTGGGGAAGGCTGATTGATTGCCGTGCCTGCTCCTGCTCACGTGGGTGAACCTGAGCAGACATGTGCTGTCCTGTGACTGCTCACAAGATCCTTTTCCGTTCTGCAGACCCCGAGAACAAAGATCATTATTTCTTCGCACTGTCCTTGTCATCAGTTGTTTCCTCCCATGAGGTTTCTGAGTTCCTGGTATATTACAAAATGCGCTATCCAACTGGGGCAGCCTCCTCGAGGCCCTCCTGACTGCCAAACTCAGATTATTGAAAGAAAACCTAAAATGCATAGTTTCACTACCACTGGGCCATGTTCCTTTCCTAAAACCATTTTACTTTTTATTTCCTTCTATGTGTATAAGCCTGCATGTCTATATGTATACTATGTGTATACAGGTGCCTCTAGAGGCCAGAGAAGAACACCAGATTTCCTGGAACTGTAGACCACTGATGTGGATGCTGGGAACTGAACCTGAATCCTCTTTAAGAGCAACAAGTGTTTCTAACTTCTGAGCCATCTCTCTAGTCCTCTCAAATGGTAAGTCTAATGTTCAGTTTTCGGAGACTGCCATGTTGGGGCTGTGTTGTTTTACGTCCCATCAACCCCTCTAACCTACTGTTGCTTATATATTAGTTTATTTAGTGAATTTTCCACCCACACTTGGATGGCAGCTCCATGACTGTGGGGATTCACTTCTGAATACTTAGACATTTGCACATGGTACCCAGATTAGTAAGGATTTGTTAAATGAATGAGCTGGCTTGGTGCTTCTGACCTCAGTTTTGCATCATCCTGAACCTTCAAGCCTAGCTTAATACCCGCATAGCTTTCTTTGGTCCCTATCGTGAGAACCATCTTGCAATGTTTCCTCCTTTATGCTTTGCAGTCTGGTTGTCTGCGAGCTGGAAAGCATCTCTGAGTACTAACTTCCTTAACACTGGAAGCTTTCAAATTGTGTGTGTGTGTGTGCGTGTTTTAGTAGACTATGTGTGCAGGTCAAAGAACAACTTTGGGAAATCTGTTCTCTCCTTCTATCTCATTGAGGCAGGGGCTCTCATTTATTTTTTAGATTTATTTTGTTTTAAATTATGTGTCTATCAGAGTCCAGAAGAGGCCTTCAATGCCTGGAGCTAGAGTTATAGGAGGCTGTGAACTGTCTAATATAGGTGCTGGTAGCCAAACTGGGGTTCACCAGAAGAGGAGAATGTGTTCTTAACCACTGAGTTCTCTCTCCAGCCTCTCGCTATTGTTTCTGCTGCTGCCCTGCACACTCAAGGCTAGTTGTTCTTCTAAATTATGTAACTCTCCTACCTCTACCTCCCATAGGAGTGATCGGATTAGATGTACACCAAATCTGCTTTTAAAAAAAAGGTTCCAGCGGTTCCGGCCTCGCGAACTCCAGTGTGGCAACATGAAACTGCTCACCCACAATCTCCTGAGCTCGCATGTGCGGGTTGTGGGCACGCGTGGCTTCCCGCTGCGGCTGCAGGCCACCGAGGTCCGCATCAACCCCGTGGAGTTCAACCCCGACTTCGTAGCGCGGATGATCCCTAAAGTGGAGTGGGCGGCGCTTGTGCAGGCGGCAAACACCTTAAACCTGACCGAAGTACCCAAAGAGCCAACTGAAGGTTATGAACAAGACGAGACGTTTTTGAGGAAGATGCACCACGTGTTGCTTGAGGTTGATGTGCTAGAGGGCACCCTGCAATGCCCAGAATCTGGCCGTCTTTTCCCCATCAGCCGCGGGATCCCCAATATGCTGCTGAATGACGAGGAGACTGAGACGTAAACTTGTTAGCCGCCACTTTGGCATTTTGTGATGTGTGTGTCAGTTGTATAGCCTGTTAAATAGGTGTGTGACCCCGATCTCCCCCCAGTGACTCAACAACCACCATGTACTTGAGCTCCATAGTATATTTTTTTCTCATTAAAGGTTCAAAACCCAAAAAAAAAAAAAAGGTTCCAGTGGGTGAAGTTAGGTCATCAGTCTTGTACTTTTACCCATTGAGCCATCTTTAGGTCGTCACTGGTCCTCTGCCACCGTTGTCTTTGCTGTCTCTCCAGCCCTGGAGATGTGTATAGGCTCAGTAGAAACAGGAAAGCGATGGTCCCAATGCGTAGTGCCTAAGTAGTGGCTGCACTTGAGCAGCCCAGAGCTGTTGAAATAAGGGCGGCCAGGGCTGTGTCCCCAACACCCCGGCCGCCTGCTCGGCTAGCTTATGCCCAAAATA
>JABTXL010003921.1:77367-146664 GCA_025134845.1 Neodon shergylaensis | reverse complement strand
GCTGTGAATCTCCCAGTGTATCCAGCAGCCATAAACCACATCAGAAGCCTCCCTGACTAATTTCCTGCCTATGTTGTAGCGTTGGCCACTGTTGTTCGAGGCTTTGTTACTGTTGGGTTTGAAGTTTTTGTTGTCATCGTCGTTGTATCGGGTATTGAACCCAGGGCCTTGTGCATGCTAAATGAACACTTTATCACCAAGCTGCATGCCCAGCCATCAGAGTAGCTCTAACAAAACAAAATAAACTTAAAGAGTCATGAGCTAGGGAGGAACCAGTCCCAAAGTTCCCAACTCAGCCTGAGAGGCATCACCAGCTTTGGGAAGGTTTCCAGTATGGAGAGACCTCGGCCAATGTGATGGATCACACAGGCTATTTGCTGCCTGGTTCCCTGAGAGCTAGGCAGGTGAGTGACTTGGAGTGACTAAAGAGCCCCTGACTTGTCCGCTCCTCTTTGCTACCTTCTCACCGAGAGCAAGAGGTGCTGGGAGCTCCTGGGAGATCTCTGCCTTAATTTCCAAGGCCTGGCAGTCAGCCCTGCAGCTGATGCAAGGGCTGGGCTGGGTGAGCTTAGCCTGTTCCTAGCACTAGCAGCCTCTTGTACTTGAGAGCACATCAACTCACTGTTTCCTTCTAGGCCTCTTCCTCCCTGAAGCAGAACAAAATCGCCCATGGATCTGGAAGCAGGCTCTTCGTGGGCCCTGAACCTTTCCCATCAGCCTCGGAACAGTGCCCCTAGGGGACGCACCCGATGGAAATAGAGAGCCTACGAAACCCTCAGGCTCTGACCCAGTTCCATCCTCAGCATTCTGTCTTCTTACCTGAGACGGTCCAGGCTTTTCTCCACTTGCCCACCCTATCCTTCGAAAAGATGTAGTTCCCTGCAAGATCCTGTGTATTCACCTAGCAAGCTCTCTTTTCAATAGATAAACAAGTCTGCAATCGTGGAAGTCTATAGCTCACGTCTGGAGGGGTGCTAGGGAAGGAGTACCTAAGAGTAAAACCCGACATCTCCAAGACTCTCCTCTTCTCTGACTTCTGCAGACAGACTGTAGCTACACAGTGGGGAAAGGTGGGGACTGTGGTCATTTGCAGCCCAAACTTGGGTTTGGAAAGAGCTTCCTTCTCTCGACATCAGGATACAGGTCAGAGAAGGGTCTAGTAGATCAGTAGGTCCTAGCGAGACTTGAGTTGTGTCTGTGTTTGCCATGTTGTTTAGATAGAGTCTCACTACATAGCTCTGGTTGTTATGGAATTCACTGTGTAGACCAGGGTTGTCTTGAACTCTCTGAGGTCTCCCTGCCTCTGATTCCGAAGTGCTGTGATTATAGGCGTGCACCACTGTGTGCATGTGTGTGTGTGTGTGTGTGTGTGTGTGTGTGTGGTGTCCGTCCATGTATAAGGGGAGGCCAGAAGACAATGTCAAGTGTCTTTATCAGTTACTCCCCATTTTGTTTTTGTTTTAATGGGGTCTCTCATTACACCTAGAGTTCTGTTTTGACTGACCAGCTTCTGTCTCTACCTCCCCAACAATGGGATCACAGATGCACACAGGTACTGTACCCAGATTTTATGTGGGTGCTGGGGTTCTGAACGCAGGTCTTCCTGCTGACACAGAAGACATTTTACAGCCTGAGACATCTCCGGCCCTCACATACCAGGTCTTATAATAGAACAAGTAGATAGTGGCCAGACTTAGTTACAGGAGACCCAGTCTGGGGAAAGAGGGAGAAGCTGCTGCTGGTGGTGGTGGTGTGTGACTGTGTACATGAGTATATTGAGTTACCAAGAAGAAAATGACGGTAGCATGGGCCAACAAAACAATAATTACACATCTACCGTGCCTAAAGGTTTCATGTGTTTGTGGGTATATTGAGGCTGGTGGGGTCAGGAGCGGAGGCGAGCCTCTAAAAATGGGGTCCACAGATGATCACAACCAGGCTTTGCCTGTTACCACTAGGATTATTACTAGGTACCAGCCATTTGGCTGATAGCCTGTGTCAGCCTCAGTTAGGTATATACAGTATATACATCATTTCCTCTCACAACCCCGAACAGGCACTCAGTTTTCTTTCTCTTCTTTTTAACTCCCCAACTCTGATAAAGTTTATAAAGCTGAGGATGACCTCAGCCTCAAGATACTCCTGCTTCTGCCTTTAGAGCTCTGGAATCAAAGGTGTGTGTCACCACACACAGCTTTTTCAAAATGAGGAGGGCTAGGGTACAGCTCAGTGGGACTGGGCTACTTAAGCATGCCCCAGGCCCCAGACCCCATGCCATCTTCTTATCACTGCATGGCAAACAAACAAACCCAACGTAATCTAGACTCTAATTGGGAAATCTCCGCTGCTTGGGAGGACCAGGCAGGAAAACAGCAAATTTAAAACCTAACCTGGGTGATATAACAAGAACTCATCTCAGCTGGGTGGTGGTGGTGTGCACACTTTCAATCCTAGCACTCGGGAGGCAGAAGCAGGTGGATTTCTGTAAATTCGAAGCCAGACTGGTCTACAGTGGGGATTATTCTAGGATAGCCAGGGGGTATACAAAGAAACCCTGTCAAAAACAAACAAACAAAAAAAATTTTAGTGTGTTAGAATGCCTGTTTAGGGGGCTGGAGAGATAGCTCAGTGGTTAAGAACACTGACTGCTCTTGCAGACGACTTGGGTTCAATTTCCAGCACCCATATGGCAGCTCACAACTGTCTATAACTTCAAAATTTGATATCCTCACACAGACATACATGCAAGCAAAACACCAATGCACATAAAATAAATAATTTAAAAAAAGAATGCCTGTTTAGTATGTACAAGTCCCTAAATTTGATCTTTAGATCAAGCAAAGAGGGAAGGGGCAAGGGAGAGGTGACTGTGGCGAGGGCTACACAGAAGGTGAATGGGATTCTTCTGTGCATGCTTCTCTCTCCAGTCAGGCTGCATCCGCCACAGTGAAGTCAGCTGCAAGCCTGGGATGGCTAGCTCAGGTTGCAGGGAAGTCCATGGGGTTTGTCTAGGCTGTAGCTTCTATGTCCTTCCCAACTTCACACTCCCTGGGCTTCCCCCTGGGCTCCCCTCGTCTTCAGGTCCTCGGGGACAGATAAGTATTTATCTGTCGTGCATAGCATTTCTCAGGAACGTGTTCTCTCGGTTGATGACCCTGCATGGAATTTTCTAGTCTGGCCTATTCACCGGAGGAAAAATGGCTGGAGTTCTTGACAGGGCCATGCAGTACGAAGTCAAAGGAACCCTCTCACCAGCCTCCAGCTGTCTGCATCTATGCTAGCTCACGGATCACTGCCCTAGGAAGCTAGAGTGGAGGGCTCCCCATACCTAACCCACACCCTCAGTGCTCACACTCCAGACATGGCCCTGCCATCTTTTCACATTTGAAAGGCAAAGACCTAAAACATATGATGGTGGCCTGCCATCCACGGCTGTGGATGTCACATTTACATGACTCAAAAGCAGGTAACTATTTATTGACTAGTCATGTAGCTCAGCTGGTAGAGTGCTTAACACTTATGAAGCCCCGTGTTCAGTCCCCAGGGTGGAACACACTGAGCACGTCAGTCATCTCAGCACTCGAGAGGCGGAGGCAGAAGAATCAGGAGTTCAAGGTCATCCTTGGCTGCACAGCAAGTTTGATGCCAACCTGGGCAGCATGAAACCCTGCCATAAACAAAATAAAACAACCCCCCCAATCTAATAAAATTGTTCTCCTTGAATAAAAAATAATAGATTTTTACTAGACAATGTTGGCTTGCACTGTCACCTTAAAAGAAGTCCAGATTGTCATCTTAGAGGAACTGGGATGGGCTTAGTTTTTTCAACAGACACTTGTCACCGGCAGCATGCAGAGCCCTGACTACAGGGCACTGGCAGGAATGACAGGCTGGTCCTGGGGTGGAAAAGGCTCCTGCTAAGTAGTAGGGGCCAAAGGCTAGGAGGAAGGAGAGGAAGTGGGGAAGGCCAGAGCAGGTCGGGTCCCTGGAAAAAGGACATCTGGATACACATCTGTCAGCTAGGCCAGATCAGGGCCAGCTCTTCTCCCTTTCACTTTTGGCTTATTTGGTGGGAGGGGTAGTGTTGACAAGTGGAGGTCAGAGGTTAACTTGGCAAAGATGGTTATCTCCTCCCATCCTGTGGATTCCACTGTCATCAAGCTTGGAGGGAAAGTGACCCCACCCACTGAACCACCTCAATGGCCTATGCTCCTTTCTGCCATCTGGGGTTTTAATTATGTACGGCCCCTACTACCTAGACTGTGTCCCCCATTCTTGCTGGAACAAAGAATGAAAGTTCACTTTGTTCCTGTTCAGGGGTTTGTTTCAGACAGTTCCACTGTGTAGTTCAGACTGGACTGGAACTTGCTCTATAAACCAAGCTATGCTCCTGCCTCAGCCTCTTGAGGGCTGGGATTATGGGGGTGCATCACCATACCCAGCTGAATCCAGCATAGAGTTCCTCTGGGACCAATAACACAAGAGCTCTTAGTGGTGTGCCCCCCCCCCCCCCCAGTTTACAGAGTAGGGAGATTTGGATCCCAGTAAAAAGGTTTTGTGTCCTGGAAGAGGGGGCTCCTCCAGGAGAGTGAAATTGAAAGCAGATAGGGACACCCCTAAATCCATTCCAAAGTGCCAATGTCCCGCACCCCAAGAAGTCCCTAAGGTGGCTGGAGAAGAGAATGGAGACAGAGACAGAGAGATCATTCCCACGGTGGCCTAGGAGTCAGTAGTCAGTAGTGCTGGGCTAATAGAACTGGCAGGCTGCTGAGAATTCCTACCCTCCGGCTTCCTCAGCCAGCTCAAAGCCCCAGCTACTGCTGGGGGGACGGAAGGGAGGGCACGGGGGACGACGAAACCCCACCCCCATTCTGTAGCACTAGGACAGGTGCGTCCTTGATCTGGCTCCCAAGCTTGAAGCTGCTCTCCTGCTAGGACTTTGTCAGTAGCAGTTAATTGACCGGAATTCTGAGCTGGTTTGAGAGAAGGGAGCCAGAGTGCCGCCCATGAGGCATCTCTTACGTGGAAAGTCCTCACTTAAGCCTCCTAACCGGAGGCTGATGATGGTGCAGGGACAATTATCTACCCATGTATTACAGCTCAGGAAGGGTAATCTGCCAGAGGCTGATGACGAACGAAGGCGACCGTGAATGCTCCTGCAGCCCACGTGCCCCCCTCCCCCGCCTCGAATTTACAGATCCCAAGGCCCTGGCTTCCGCCCGGACATCCCACGAGCCTCCCTGAACCGCCACACCCCAGGTTCCCCGGGAGGCGATCCAGAGGTACTGGGGTGCAGCGTGGGCACCAGTGGGAGCCGTGCCCGCCGTGCCAACTCCCACCCCCACCCCCAGCCACAGCCAGGCGGCCGCTAAGCTGCCCTTTGTTTCCCGCTGCTCGAGACTTCTGCGGAGTCATGGTCACGTGGCGCTTCCGGCACGGGGTGTTCCAGGCTCCCTGCCAGGGCCCGGAGACGCCCCCGCTCTGGGCCAGCCTGTGGGTTGCTGGCTGCCAGCCCAACCCAGAGCCCCTTAGCCCTGCTGGGCCCAGGGCCTGCCAAGCAGCTCAGCTCCGGGTCGCAGAGCCACTCTTCCAGGCTCCCAGCTGCTCTGGTTTTACATCCGGGACTGTCTCCTGGGCTCTTCCCACTTTTATATTCTAGCGTCCAGTGCTTGCGATCACCTTCTCTTGCCTCCAGAAACCCTGTAGAGTAACTAACTAGGTGTCACACAAATCCTCAGTCTCCATTCCGTCACTTAAGGGGGTGGTTGTATCTCCTTCCCTTCCTTGGCCACAGCCAGCAAGCATACACAAACCAGCAAGCAAAAACAGATGTCAGTTTATTGGACTGGGCCTCCTCCTCGTAGAGGGACAAAAGCCTGAACCTGGCAGAAACGCATCCAGTTCCTCTGCAGCCTAGCCCATCGAGTAGGCAGGCCCACAGGACAACATCACTCTTAGGAACTGTGAAGCCTTCTGGGGAAGACCTCTGATTCGATTCTCAGCACGTTCCAGAATTCTTCCACGAGGCTGGAGCAATAGCTCAACAGTTAACAGCCCAAAACTGCTCTTCCCAGCACCTACATCTGACGGCTCACACCCCTTCCCGCCGTCTCCAGCGCCAGGGTATCTGATGCCTCAGAGGACACAGGCCCTCACATACAGGCACCCACACATAGGCACACCTACTGTAACACTCGTAATTGAGAGGGAAAAAAAGGTATTAAAAAAGAATGCAATCAGGAAATGTTTATTGACAGTATACTATGTGCTGGTAGAGCAGCCCCTCCCAGAGTGTGTTAATCCCCCCAAGAGTGCGGTTAAAGGAGAGGCAACCTCCCCAGGCAGCCCTTCTCAAAGGTCTGTCACTTCGAACCTGGGGGGACTTTGGAGTGGAGGGCTGCCAGGGGAAATAAAGCAGCCCAGAGTGGGAGGGGAGGCTGAAGGGGCACACCATATGCCAAGGGTGGAGATGTGTACCGCTGTTTCCTCAGGGCTTGGTGGGGAAGAGCAGGCAGGTGAATCCCCGGCTGCCACTGTGTCTGTCCACGAGGGGCAGTGGGTGCTTGGTGTAGTGCTGAACCATGGCAGCCACGGAGGAGAAGAGCTGCAGGAGGAGGCGGGGCATCTGAGGGTCTCCAGAACTTTATTCTGCCAGCCACTTTCTAAGGCAGCCGTGGGGCCTAGCAGGGGAGCTGGCCAACAGTTTTTTCTAGATATTTTTCTCTCCGGTGTACCATGAGACTGCAATGCCATTTTGCTGTCTGGTTTCAAGCCTGCAACTACCCTGGCGTGCTCTGATGCTGGCCAGGCTCGGGTTTCCAGAGCTAGGTGACAATTGCTTTAGGTCTAGGCCTCTGCCCTGGTCTTTCTCAAGGGAAGCTGAGTGATGGGTAGCTTTGATAGGCTGAAGTCTACCAGTTGCTGGGGAGAAATCCCTTGGAGATTTTTGCCCTCCTCTCAGATGGTCTCAGTGCCCTCACCTTGACCCCATGAAGACTGAACCCCCAGAACAAGGTGGGTCTCTTTCCATAGTGCCAGATGTCTGCGAAGATGTCCCGGCCTCTGTCTTCTGATGCACTTGCTCTGTAGACCAGGCTGGCCTCGAACTCACAGAGAAACCACCTACCTCTGCCTCCCGAGTGCCCAGATTAAAAGTGTGTGCTGCCACCACGCAGCTTCATTTTGTTTTCACACAGGATCTCACGGTGTAGCTCTAGCTGGCCTGGATCTAAAGAGATCCATCTGCTTCTGCCTCCCAAGTGCCAGGATTAAAGGTGTGTGGCACCATGCCCAGCTACCTTGTTTTGTTAGATTTTTTTAAAATCTGTTTTCATGGGTATGAATGTTTTATGTATGAGCACCCATGCATGCAGTGCCTGCAGAGGCCGGAAGAGGGCAGTGAATCTCTCAGAACTGGGGTTATGGACAATTGTAAGCTGCCATGTGGGTACTGGGAGCTCAACTTGGGTCCAGACCAGTAAGTGCGCCTAACCACTAAGCCATCCCTCCAGCCCCCACCTTGGATTTTGAGACAAGGCCTCTCACTGGCTAGGAGCTCACTATGAAGGCTGGATGGCCAATGAGCCCAAGATCCGGATTTCCACCTCCCAGCACCAAGATTATAAACCCAAGCCATCACACTTGATTGATTTTGCATGGGTTCTGGGGGACAAACTCAGATCCTTATATTGCAAGGCTTATAGACAGAACTGTCTCAAAGGCCCCCGCCCTCTGTCGTTTCTGCTCAACCTAGAGTGGGGGCCAGAAGCAAACTGTGTGTTTCCCCTAGACACACACATGCTCTTGGCCAGGCCCAGGGTGCTGCACTGTGATCCACCTTGCTGATTTGGCCCATGGTTCCTCCAGCACCCACCTCCTCATGATTCCTGCCCTCCCGGCCCAGGGCATAGTGGTGTCCACCATCCAGTTGCCGGATGGGAATGTTGAAGACCCGGCCTTTGAGGAGCACTGCCAGAGTGAAAGGCTGCGAACCGTGAGGCCCAGAGCTGAGACGCACAGTATAGGCTCCGTCCTGTGGAGGAGACCCCACCCTGAACTTCACCTTCTGATTGCCTAAGCCCAGCTGAGGAATCATGTTCCGTGCCTCCCTGACCCTCCTCCTGCTGCCAGCCTAACCAGCCACGGGCAGTGAATAGAAGGGATTTCAGAGAAGGCCAGGAGTGCACAGATGCCCACCTTTTGGAAGTGAAGCAGGGCTCTCTCCACAGCTTGGCGGTCACAGTTCCCTGAGTACCAAGGCTGACCACGGAGGCTCCCATCCTATATAATACACAGAGTCACTCAGAGATGTGTTCAAGCACTTGGTTGGGCATGGAGGGCAGAGAACCCTGCTGTACATCTGCCAGCCCCAGACTGAGCCTGCGAGCAAAACCAAGTAGTGTCTGGGCCCGGAGTGCAGCATGGGGGAGCTGGACACTGTGTTCAGTGTGTGCTCCTTGTGGTGGTCCAGGCTCCAGGCCAGGAGTGCTCACCCACGTCTGCCCCCAGCTTCTGCTCACCTCGACAGCAGAGGTGCTCGGGGCAGGGACTATAGAGGAAGCAGACAGCCTCCGCCCTGCTGAGAGAAGCAGAAAAGAGAGTTGGAGCCAGGAAGGGATTGGGTAAGCAGACTTCATGGGCAGGGGCAGCAGCAGAGGGTGCCATGCCAGTCTGTTCCCAGGCTCAGCACTCTTGGAGGACCCACCAGACAGTCCTTGCGTGACATCCAAATGAGAACTGATCTTGGGACACACACTGGCAGCTTCCCGATTTAGTGCAGACCCTGGGAAATGCCCAAGAAAGTCCTCTCATGCCTGACCGAGGCAGAAATCAGAGCTGCAAGGACCCCCTTGATGAGGTGAAGTGGGGCCTGGGAACCTGGGGGTGCTCTGTTGTCTGAAGGGCTGGGAGGGAAGGAGTGGGAGCCCTAGCAGAAGCATCCCATTCAGGCTGTAAGTGTACATACTCACCTTTCAACGTGGTATCCACCGTTCCCTGGGACACAGGAGGCCTGGTCAGATGAGAACTAGACATCCAAGCTACTACCCACATCCAGGAGCCTCACCCTGGGCCTCCTCCCACCCTCCGGGCTCACTTCCTCCTTGAACACTATTTTTTTTACCTTCCAAGACTCCCGGTGAGCAACCATGGACCTGCACGGGATAAATTGGAAAGCAGAGCTCAGATTTTTTTCTTTTCTTTTTTATTATTTTTGAGGGGCTGGAGAGATCACTTAGAGGTTAAGAGCACTGGCTGCTCTTCTAGAGGTCCTGAGTTCAATTCCCAGCAACCACATGGTGGCTCACAACCATCTGTAATGAGGTCTGGTGCTCTCTTCTGGCCTGCAGGCAGACATGCAGACAGGATACTGTATACATAATGAATAAATAAATCTTTTTAATAAACATTCTTCTTGAGACAGGGTCTCACTATGCAGCATCAGCTGACCCAGAACTCCACGTAAACCAGATTGGCCTTGAACTCATAGAGATCTGCCTGCCTCTGCTGCCCAAATGCTGGGACTAAAGAAAGGTGTTTGCTACCATGTCTAGTCTCTGGGGTTTCCTTTCTTAGTGAACTAAGTGCCCCAGGGTTTTCCCACTGCTGTCACTTACTTGGGCAATCCAGATGTTCTTGGCAGAGGGACTGGGGGTATCAGGGCTTTGGAGCTTGGAGTCCTAGTCAAGGCTGGGACTAAAACAGAGAGGGCAGGTAGGTTTGACTGGGGACCAGGCAGGGAAGTCTAGGCTGACCAGATGTAACTCAGGACAGTCTAGTGGTCTACTTCTGTTCCCTTTGCCCTGGACTCTCCTGAGCCCTTTGAATCACAGGGAGATAGCAGCTTGGTGGCCCAGCTCCATCAGATGAGAAGCTCCACCCAGCCCTTGGCAGGGACAGTGTGGGTCCTCCTGGACTAAAGGCAGAAATAAAGATAGCCAGGTGGGGTTTGGAGGGGACAGAAATGGGGTCAAGAGAGAGTGTGCTCATGGGTAGCTGAGGGCTTTGGGGGTGGGTGGGGCAGGCGCTTGCTCACGTGGCTCCGGCTCACACTCCAGGTAGATGTCCTCATCGTGTTTGTCTTCAAGGTCTGTTACCTAAGGCATGGGACCATGGGCTTCACTAGACTTGTGGTGCCTTTTAGGAATAAGAAGGGTGGCCAGGAGGTGGTGGCGCACACCTTTAATTCCAGTACTCAGGAGGCAGAGACAGGTGGATCTCTGTGAATTCAAGGCCAGCCTGGTCTACAAAAACTAGTTCCAGGACTATTACACAGAGAAGCCTTGTCTTGAAAAATAAAACAAAACAAAAATAAACAAACAAAAAACCCCACAAAAACAAAACACACACACACAAAACAACAACAACAACAACAAAAAAAACAAAGAGGGAATAAGAAGGCTGTGCCTCAGCTAGTGGGAAAGGGGGACATGAAAGAAGCCACTGATTAGAGAGGGGTAGCTCAAGACACCGCACTCCTCCTTATCTACACAGTAGGGGCCTCTCTTCAGTGACTTCTCTTCAGAGAGTGGAGGAGAGGCTCTGGGTGACACCCCCAGGACCACTGGCTTATCCCTGTGGGAGAGGGAAGGACTCTGCACCAGACCTTCCCCCCAGGCTACCCAGGTGCCCATCTACGCCTAGAAACTTTCTAGAAAACTTCCCTAGACTACTGGGTAGAGAAGGAGCCGCTCACCACTCTAGCAGGTGCACCTCGCCCTGAAAGGAAAAGGGAGAATCAGCACTCGTGAACATCGGTGGGCGAGGAGGAGCCTGGGCCCCCTTAGTCACAGTGCCCCTCAGAGCCAGCTCTGGAGACCAGGAGAACACACTGCATTTGCTCATTCTCTTTCTTTGCAACTCTGAATTATCACCAGACTTGACCTCTCACTGATTTTTCTAGACTTTACTCCAGATGACTTCATGGTGGGAGAAACAAAACAAAACAGTACAATACAGCCACCCTCAAGGTCATGAAGGTTTTTCAGCAACAAAGAAGAAGAGGGGCTGTGCCTCAAGTAAGCTGTTTGACCTTGGGCGGGAAAAAGCAAACTCTCCTGCAACCTGTTTTAGGTAGGATGGTTCACGCAGTCCATCCCCATCCTGACATCCAAGGGCTCTGGGTCACTGGCAAGTCTCTGGACACTGGAGGCAATCATGGCATGGATAGACTCAGAGTGGTGGCCCCAGGGGCCCCAGGGATGAGGAATAGTATACTCAGGAAGGGCCTTAGATTTGACCTTTTCACTCTAGAGTGCCCCTCACCTGATCCAGAGATCACAGGTCTGCTTTTGAACTGCTTGGTCACTGTCTCACTGGTGGTAACAATACTTATACTGACTGCCTCAGGGGCTAGGCAAGCGAAAAGGATGCCTGGCTAGGAGGTGTGCAGCAAGCCTGGTTCAAGGCAAACCCAAAACTCTAGCCTGTGGTGGAGAGTCCTCCCTCCCAATGTGCAGCCAAGGAAAGAGGGGGACACCGCTTTACCTCGCCTTCCAAAACCAGGTCCCTGCTTTGGGGTTGCAGGCTGCAGGCTCATTGCTGTCTTCAGCTGTGGGAACGATGGGGTTGGTGAGGGAGGGGGAAGTGAGGAGCAAGGAGGCTGGGGTGGGAGCGGTAGAGCTATGTGTGTGCTCCTTTCAAATCCAACACTGAGCCGGGCGATGGTGGCGCACGCCTTTAATCCCAGCACTCGGGAGGCAGAGGCACGTGGATCTCTGTGAGTTCGAGACCAGCCTGGTCTACAAGAACTAGTTCCAGGACAGGCTCCAAAGCCACAGAGAAACCCTGTCTCGAAAAAACCAAAAAAAAAAAAAAAATTCAAATCCAACACTGACTGTTAGCGTGCCTGAAGTCGACGCAGGAAGAGCAGGAGTTCAAGGCCAGCCTGGGCTCCAGGAGACCGTCTTTCAATAGCCCCCTCTCCCCCAGAAAACCCATCCGAACAAACAAATACCAAACATTACAAGAGAGGTGCAGAAGGACAACACTTTCTTTACTGTGAGCTTTCCCTGTGTGTTTGTTTTCTTTATATTTAGTCTATAAAATACAAAAGCAAAGGGATAGCTTGCAAAACGGGTAACCAGATCACAGTGGGAAAGGGAGCTGGGTCGGAGGTCAGCTGACCGCTCTGCCCAGAGAGGGCTTCTAGGGCCCAGAACCTAGGTGAGGGCAAGTTGAGCTTCCATCCAGCCCCAGCAAAGGATGAACAAGAGGAGGAGAGAAGCGAGAGCCCTGTCAAGCAGTGGATGGATACAGAAGGAACAGAAGGGCCCTCTAGGCAAGTGGGAGGAGCTCCTCGGGGTTATTGGACTCTGGCTTCTGCTGCACGGGGCACCAGAGGTTTCAGGGCTTTTAGACTGTAAAGTTGTAGTGGGGATGGGGGAGGGGGGCTTGCTTACGAGACCTCCAGAAGATTCAACTCACCGGGAAATGGTAGCCAGAGACAGGGCGCGGAGGGAAGGAAGGATTTGTGGGGAGTCCTCTGGCCACGGTAGGCTGAGGCAGGGGTGGCGATGATTTGGATGGACCGAGAGGCCCAGGACGATCTAGAAAAGACTCTGTGCTTTGTGGACTGGGGAGAGGGAGGGAGTTCTTCCCTAGTCTGTTCAGTTTTCAACACTTCCCACCTAGCCCCCATCTCTCCCTCCCTCCTCCTGTCCCCTCTACTTATTGGCTTCCTGACAGCCCCATCTCCATGGCAACTGGAGACAGTCAGCTTCCCTGCCCCCACCTGACTGAGCCCAGGGGGTGAGAGATGCCAGTGGTGGTGGCTTCTCAGGGCACTCCCACCCTGGCTGGAAAGCTGCACAGAGAATTTAGAGGGGGGAACGCAAGGCCCTAGGGACTGGGTCGGGCTTCCTGCTTTGTCAATGTTGCCTTGGTTACCTCTCTCCTCCCTCCTGCCTCCTTCCCATTCTCCCTCTTTCCAGTTTTTTCCCTCCCTTCTTCCCTTGTTTGCCCAGTCAAGAGGATTCGGTGGCAGTCAGTTGAGGTCCTTCCCTACCCCAACTCAGGCAAGGGAGGGGAGCTCGCTTCTCCTGGACTCCTCCATGGTTGGGCCCTCTTGCCCTGACCCAGCCTCCCAGCCTCTCCCTCCTCGATCCTCACCCAGATACAAGGAGTCCTCTTTAGAGCCAAGAGACTGTGCAGGGGCCAGGCTGAGGGGTGCAACCTCGCAGGGGGGAAGCTCATATTTATCCTCCTCTTCTACCTCCTCCTGAGCCTTCAAGAAGGGATGCTGGTGGCACAGGGAAGATGGGGGATGGAACATGTCAGGTCCCAGGAGCCAATGCTTCCCTTCTCTACCTCAGCCCCCGTCTTCAGCAATTGGCCTTACCCTGTGTCTCCAAGTCTCTGGGTCCGGCAGGAAAGATGGGCTCGGTATATTTTTTCTCCAAACTGGGGTGTCTGGATAGACAGACTGGGGTGTCTGGATAGACATACTGGGGTGTCTGGATAGACAGACTGGGGTGTCTGGATAGACAGACTGGGGTGTCTGGATAGACAGACTGGGGTGTCTGGATAGATAGACTGGTTTTGCTTCATGCCACCCGCTTCTAGTACAAGGCTTTACTCCCTCTCTGGTAAATAACAAACCATCTGCCCTTAACTATGGGCTACTACCCTACAGCTAAAGGAACCTATGAAAATGGACATTCCTAGCAGCAGAAGCAATGAGGCAGGGGTGTTGAAACATGTGGACCCCTGCAGGGGTTCCACCTATGGATGGTTCTTGACACTACACCAAAGGCAGGTAAGAGAATCAGGCTTGAGGGCTAAGCCTTGCTGGACAATTGATGGGACAGGTTATCTAGAATCACTCGGAGAGATCCAACTTTGGGGGACCCGGGTCTGCTGGGGTCCTGTGACCCACTGTGTTACTTACCTACACATCTGGCAGGTGGCAGTGGTGGTCCCAACCTGTAAGCAGACTCTACTCAGCTCTGTCCAAGAGGACCCTTTGTTGTGTCAGGGTGACACCGTACTCTAGACTATTGGCACCTATAACTATAAATGTTCCCTGCAGACGCTGTGTGACATGGTGGACCTGAGGTCAGAGCAATGGAAAGAAGAGACTGGAGGGAGGGGCGGAGCTGGAGGCCTTTGATGCCCAGCTGGTGCCCTAGGGAAGCTCACAGATGGGGCAGAAAGATGCCTCTCGCAGAGAAGGAAGACACTTGCAGTAAGCGAAGACGAGGGGACACGCAGGAGAAAGGCGTACTCACCGGGCCCTGCCGCCACTGAACCTGTCCTAGAAGGGAGCAGAGGGAGTTGGTCAGTACAGCTGGGACTCCCCGTGCCCAGAGTCCTGTATCTCTAGAGTCTGAACAGCCACAGGTGCCTGAGGCTCCTCTGGGACTAAGTCTCACCATGGCAAGGTGGATGAGCTGAGCCCTTTTGCCTCTCCAGAGCCTAGGAGCTGCCACAAATGTCCTGGGGTACAAGAGCCTATTATTTCTGTTATTTGCATATTCTAAGTATTGGGAAGGTGTCCGCCTCTACCTGTGGTCGTCCACCCCAAATGGACTTTGTCCAGGACACTCCCAGGGCCCCCTGCTCTCCTTCTCATGGCTGTAGTCTCCAGCTTTTCTGCCGAGCTAGAAGAAAGACCTAAGATGGCCCATGTTCGGGTCTCGGATAGAATCGCCTTTGCAGATCTGTACGAGTTACATGAATGGACGGATCCCTGGCAGTCACTTTTCCTGGTCCTTAATCTTGTTTTCATTGTTGCTGGGTGGTAACCACCAAACAGAAGAAGTTAAAGGTTAGGGAAAATCCAGAACCTCTCATATTTCACGTGACTGCTTTATTCTCTAATGGAGGTGTCTGTCACTCATCTATTTACCAAGCTGGGTGTGGTGGTGCACACCTTTAATCCCAGCACTCAGGAGCCAGAGACAGGCTGATCTCTGTGAGTTTGAATCTTGCCTGGTCTACAGAGTGAGTTCCAGGACAACCAGGGATACACTGAGAGACCCTGTCTCTAAAAGAGCAGCCAACCAACAAACAGAAACAACACAAATCTACTTATCAAACATCTAGTACCCACTGGTCGCTGTTCCAGGTGGCGCGGAGGCTCCAGAAAACAGCAAGCCTTGCGTGTGCCATTTCCTCACTGGACTCTGAAAACAGCTTCCTGATGCAAGCACCAGTTTCACGGTCCCTGTCGAAG
This sequence comes from Neodon shergylaensis, assembly GCA_025134845.1. NCBI lineage: Eukaryota > Metazoa > Chordata > Mammalia > Rodentia > Cricetidae > Neodon > Neodon shergylaensis. The sequence continues at coordinate 131,492 of JABTXL010003921.1, read as the reverse complement.
GAGGATGCTCAGCCTGTTAGTCACCTCTTATTGCAGCAGCAGTGCCAACACCGAGAGGCTTAAACAACAGAGATTCCGTTTCGTCCCAGTTCCCGAGGACAGAAGGCCAAGACCGGGCTTGGTTTCTGGTGTGGCCTCTGTTCCCAGCTTGGATTCCACTACTCTTTGTGTGTCTTTGTGTGGTCTCAAGCCTGTGGGCGCAGAGGGAGGCTGAGCTGGGCCTTATTTCTTCTTATAAAGACACAAGACCACAGCATCAGGGCCTTACTCTTACGACCCCACTTAATTGCCTTCCTAAATGCTCCATGCCCATTGACAGCCACTAGGACCAGAAGAGGGGAATCTCCACTCAGTCCTTAATGTAGAGGCTCTGAGAAACTGTCAACTTTCCTGGGCTGGGGCGGAGCTCAGTCGATAGAGCACACTTGCCTAGCACACACAGAGCCCTGTCGTTGATCCTCTCGCACCCTATAAAAACTAAAGGTGGTGGTGGTGCACACCTGTGATTCCAGCAGGAAAATAGAACTCAAGGCCATCCTCGGCTGCTTATCACATTCAAGCCCAGCTTCAGCTACTTAAAGACCCTGTCTCAATAAACAAACAAAGAACAAAATTTTTAGAGGCCTCGAAAAGTCACTAGGGTAACTCAGTAGGGAGCCCAGGTGGAAGTGGGGGAAATGGAGAAGATGTAGGATCAGTCCCACCTAAAACTAGGTCTTCCCTATTCGAACCAAGAGACAAGGAGCCATCTTTCTCATTGCCTCCTGCTTATATAAGAGGAGAGCAAGGTCTGGAATCACTAACAATGGGAACAAAGTCTACAGGCCAGACTGAGTGGAACATTCTAGATACCACCCCAGACCAACCTGAACTGATAGAGTTTCCCAGCAGTACCACTCTCCCACCCTCATCTCAGCTGCTCTTTCCTGCTCAAGCCTTTGCATAGGCAAATTGCAGGGCCTGGGAGCAGGGAAGGACCACAGGGAGGAGAACAGAGTCTGTGTCTTCTCCACAGCTGCGCAGAGGTGAAGGGGGAGGGGAGCAAGGGACCTGCTTCAGCAGCCTGGTCAGAGGGGGGATTTGAATGTCCCCTTTCTCTGACTGGGATCACTTTGTGCATACCATGACTGTCCCTCTGGATGAATTCCTGGATGGGGTTCCAAGGGCTCCTGTTCTGAAGGTTGACGTCCTCACTGGCAGCACCTGAGCGTCCATTTCATGGTGTTTTCAGAGCAAAGGGAGTCCTCAGATTTCTGAGGTCTCATCTACTGATATCCAATGTGAGCAGTCCATAATTTAGGCCAGGATAGTCAGCTAACCCTTAGGGAACACAAAGCCAGTTCCTCCACTTGCCCTGCCACTGGAGGGCTTAATTTAAAAAGTCTTAGGTCCCCAGATGCTCTCCAAGACTACAAGAATTAGATGCCCCAGGCAAGAGCTGGGGTTCACACTATCTATAATGGCGTCATCTCCTCTGAAGTCAAGTCTGAGGAGTCTTGCTCAGTAGAAGATCTGGGTATAGCTTCATAGGCCATTTTGGAGTCTCCTATAGGTCTTAGCTCGTTAATACAGGGCCGCCCTGCAGAGGCAGAATGACAGAGACCCAGCCCCTGAAGGGCAGCTGGAGTGGCAGAGACAGCAAAGAGAAGGTTAACTTCTCTAAACTTTGTTTCCTTTCGTGTGGACGGGAACATTAGCAGAAGAGTTCATGCAGAGCAGAGGTGGCTCAAGACTGCAATCCAGGCTGAGGCAGGAGGATCATGGAGAATTCCCGACCTGCCTGCCCTACTACAATGTGAGATTAAATCTCAAAGCAAACAATAAAACTCAGAAGACATCCGTCATTGGCGTGCTTTCTGGGGGTTCAGTTAGCTATTGACATGAACTCAGGACGCCATAGCTGATGCTGTAGTTGCCCCAAAATGGAGGAAGTGGCTAGGTTGGGTTTAGGTCCTGGTATCAGCAGAGGGAAGGCAGCAACTGGAAGGTCTGGGGTGGCTTCTGTGGACCTGAAGGAACACAGGAGAGCAGGCTGTGGCCTAGGGTCTCAGGGAGTGCAGTGTGTAGAGCCGGAGCCTCTGAGGCGCTGGTGTCTGGGCTGCCGGAAGACTGAGGGAAACAGAAATCAACCTATTGGGCTCCTGGGCATGCCAGTTATCTTTAGGGGGTGGCAACCACGCTACGAACGTTTCCTTCAATTCACAGAAGTCAGACACCTTCCAAGCCTGTTAGACAGACAGGTGCTAGCATTGTGCCAGCAAGATGCCCCATGCCAGGCCTTAAGCATGTCCCCGAGGCAGCATAGTGACAGATGGACTCTCTCCAGAGGTTGTTGGGGCTGAGAGAGGTGGTCAGATGGTCAGTGCTGGCAAAGACTCTGTCTGTACCGAGCATGCCTCTTCCACGTCGGCCTGGCCAGGACCTTTGGTCCATTGTTTCTAGAAGTTTCTCTGGTCTTCCTGGAGATGCTGTGAGCTATAGAATATTTTTGCCCTCCAGATTTCTTGAACACAACAAGATTCTGAACACAGTGTCCTGAACCTGCTGCTTCTAAACATGAGACCAGCCTGGGTTACGTAAGACTTTGCCTCAAAAACCAGACCAAACCATCCTGTGGCAGTAATGCCCACCTGTAACCCTAGAATTTGAGAAGAGGAATCAGGAAGATCAGGAGTAAGGGTCATCCTTGGCTACTAACTCAGTTCAAGGCCAGCCTAAGCTACAAGAGAACCTATCCCCAAACAGGGCTGTTGAGATGACTCATCAGATAAAGTCGCTTTCGATAACCTGTTCAATACCCAGAACCCACATAAAGGAAGGAGAGAAAGAGCTTCCACAAGGTGTCCTCTGACCTCCATGTGCTCTCTGGCACACACACACACACACACACACACACACACACGAAATAATGTCAGGCTATGGAGACCGATCAGCAGGTAAGGGGGCCTGAGTTTGGTTTCCGCATCCTCGTCAGATGGCTCCCAACAACTTTTTTTATTTATTTATCTATTTATTTATTATTTATACCATATTGTGTCGGTGTGTATGTCTGCAGGCCAGAAGAGGGCACCAGACCTCATTACAGATGGTTGTGAGCCACCATGTGGTTGCTGGGAATTGAAATCAGAACGTTTGGAAGAGCAGGCAATGCTCTTAACTGCTGAGCCATCTCTCCAGCCCCCTCCCAACAACTTTTTAAACAAGTGTTTATTTATGCATATATTTTATGTATATGGGTGTTTATGTTTAAACAAGTGTTTATTTATGCATATATTTTATGTATATGGGTGTTTATGCTTAAACAAGTGTTTATTTATGCATATATTTTATGTATATGGGTGTTTATGCTTAAACAAGTGTTTATTTATGTATGTATTTTATGTATATGGGTGTTCTGTCTGCATGTACATTGGCATACTCAAAGAGGATATTGGATCCCATGGATGACAGTTATAGACACTGTGAGCTACCTTGTGGGTGGTGAGATTTGAACTCAGGGCCTCTGGAAGAACAGCTAGTGCTCTTAACTGCTGAGTCATCTCTTCAGCTCCAGCAACCACTTCTAATTCTAGCTCCAGAGGATCCAATGCCCTCTTCTAGATGGACACACACACAATCTAAAATAATTAAATAAATTTTTAAGTCAATTAAGCTGGGCATGTCTTTAATCTCAGCACTTGAGAGACTAAGGAAGAGGCAGGCAGGTCTCTGTGAGTTCTAGGCTAGCCTGGTCTATGTAGCAAGTTCCAGGACAGCCATGGCCACATAGTAAGACCTTGTATCAAACAACAACAAAAACCAATCAGCCAATATTCCTCCCACTATTAGGTGTTCTCTCCCACTTTTTCTTAATAAAACTATGTTTGCTTTGCTTTTGTTATTGTTGTTGCTGCTTGTGGGCAGCTACACTGACCCGAGACTTTCGCAGAGGCCCCGATGAAAGGACAAAGGGAGCTTTAGTTCTGTGTCCTTGTCCAGCCTCACAAGGCTGGTCCAGGGCTGGAGGCAGGGCTTCAAAGAAGTCAAGGTTGCAGCTTCCGGGGACCTATTCTTTCCCTTAGGCTGTGGCTATCAGTCCTAAGGCAGCCATGCCGGAGGTACCCAGTGTCTCTTTGCCAGCATTGTCCGACAGCTCCCTGCTGGCCTTGTCCCATTCCCCACTGTGAATAGCAATAAACTTGCTTGCCATAAGTCAGCCGCTTATGGGAGACCTCCTGACCCAGCCGTTGCTTTGTCTTCTTTATTTCTCATCTTAGTCCTCCCATGTGACACTCAGTCCCTTATCCTTGCTGGTTCAGGTCAGCTGTTGTCATGGTTTTTGACACAGGAGTTCCTGGATGGCCTGGAACTCGCTATGTAGACCAGGGTAGTCTTGAACTCATGAAATCTGCCTGCCTCTGTCTCCTGAGTGTCAGGATTAAAAGTGAGTACTATCGCACCCAACAGTTTTTGTTTTTGTTTTAAGTCAGAGTCAGTCAGTAAGGCATAATGGTGCACCTCTGCAACCCCAGGAGCTGGTAAACAGAGGCAGGAGGTTCAAGACTATAACAAGTTCAAGGTCAGCGTGGGATTCATGAGACCCTGTCCCAAAACAAAACAGAAGTCAATCAATCAATAAAGAAAAACAAAACAGGATGAGAGAAAGAGGTGGTGTGGATTTCCAGCATAAAGAAGCCAATGCTCTAAAGGCAGGGCCTGGGAGTGGGGAGCCAGGCCCAAGACCAGACCATGGGGTGAGGAGTCAGAGTCTAAGTTGTTCCAGTGGAGACACAGTGGCCCATTGAACTCCTTCTTCCACTGGGTTCAAGCCAATGTCAGTCCCAGAAGGATGTGGTCTGCCTCAAGGAGAGGGGGGCAGCGTACCCTGATGAGTCGAGAGGGTGGCTTCGTACAAGCTGCTAGCGGCCCCTTTCCCTCCCACACCTTTGTCCTCCCAGGCTGGGGACTCAGCTGACTAATGACGCTGACTAATGACGTATTTGATGGTCAACAGACAAAGGGACAACTCCCTAGGGAGGCTGTGTTCCCTGCTCCCCCGGCTCATGCTCACTTATCACTGTGGCCGCAGAGGCTGGCGGCAAGCCTTGCTCCAGCTCCCCCAAAAGTGGACAGGAAGCTTAGGGTGCAATGACCTTGTCTTCCAGCTTTTCTCCAGGGTAGTTCTCTGGGTTCAGTCAGATTCTCCAGAGTCAAGGTTTCAGCGCCTCGATTAAAGAGCACAGGTTGGCACCGCCCTGCTTGCCTCTGCCCTGCAAGGTGGTACATCTCTGTGTCACTCCCCTGCATTGCCCTGCCCTGTACGACCCTCCATGGAGCTGGCCATGTCCCAGCTGGGCTCGAAGCCCTGTATGACTTCCCACCATGCCTCTAATGGACACCACGTGATTCTTACTGCCGTCTCAGAGTCAGACTGCCCTACTTCTGCAGCCCAGGCTCCTTACTGCTTCCCACTGGCTCACTAACACTAGGCTTGCCCTGTGCTTCTAGAATGTCTTCTTCAGAAACTGGTTAGAAGAGACTGAGAGCTTTAGTAAGTCTTGGAAGAATACAACAACAAAATAAAACAAACATAGGCATGTGTGTATACATGTGTGCGTGCCTGCCTGTGTGTTTTGCATGTGTGTGTATATGCCTGTGTGTGGGCGCCTGCCTATGCGTTTTGCATGTGTGTGTATGCATGTGTGTGTGCCTACCTATGCATTTTGTGTTGTGTATATGCATGTGTGTGTGAGCGACTGCCTATGCATTTTGCATGTGTGTGGTGCAGCACATGTGCACATGCATGTGGAGATCTGAAATGATATCTGGTGTCTTCTCCATTACTCTTGACTTTGTTTTAAAAAGTTTTAAAAAGATTTATTTTGGGGGCTCGAGAGATGGAGCAGGAAGTTAAAAAAATTTGCTGCTCTTTCAGAGAACCCAGGTTCTGTTCCCAACACCCACGTGGCAGCTCACAACCATCTGTGACTACAGTTCCAGGGGCCCAACACCCTCTTCTGACCCCCTCAGGCACTGTACATGTGTGATACACTTACATGCCTGTAGGCAAAACACTCATACACATCTTTAAAAAGACTTATTTAATGTGTTTGTTTTTCGTATGTCTGCATGGGTCTGTGAACATGTTTTAGCTGCCTTTGAGGCACCCTGAACCTGGAGCTGGAGTGACAGGCAGCTGTGAGTCAGCCAATGTGGGTGGCGCTGAACTCGGGTCCCTGCAGAAGCAGCAACGACCTCTAAGTGCCACACCGTCTCTCCAGCTCCTTCAATATCAAGATAGGGTTTCTTTGTGTGACAGCCCCCAATGTGTCCTGAAACTCACTCTGTAGACCAGGCTGGCCTAGAACTCACAGGGATCTGCCTGCTTCTGCCTCCCAAGTGCTGGGATTAAGGGCGTGCACCACCTTCTGACTTCGAGAAGACATTTTTATTTAATTGAGACAGAATTTCTCTGTGTAACAGCCCTAGCTGTCCTGGAACTAGTTCTGTAGATCAGGCTGGCCTCAAATTCACAGAGATCCACCTGCCTCTGCCTCCTGAGTACTGGGATAAAGGCGTGTGCCACCACCGCCTGGAGAGAAGACATTCTTAAGATATAGGAAAAGAAGGGGCTGAGATGGAGCTCAGTTTGTAGCATGCTTGTCTACCATGCATGAAGCCCTGGGTTTGATTCCCAGCATCATATAAAATCAGGCTTATAAATTCAAGGTTATTCTTAGCTACACAGTGAGTTTTAGGCCAGCCTGGGCTACATGAGACCCTGTCTCAAAAACGAACAAACAAACAAACAAACAAACATATAAGAAAAAAGGTTGAACAGATTCAATGCAATTCCCATCAAAATCCCAGCAAAATTCTTCACAGACCTTGAAAGAACAGTACTCAACTTCATATGGAAAACCAAAAAACCCAGGATAGCCAAAACAATCCTGTGAAATAAAAGACTTCTGGAGGCATCACAATCCCTGACTTCAAACTCTACTACAGAGCTACAGTACTGCAAACAGCCTGGTATTGGCCTAAAACAGACAGGAGGACCAATGGAACGAAATAGAAGACCCGGATATCAATCCACACATCTTCGAACACCTGATTTTTGACAAAGAAGCAAAAAATATCAAATGGAAAAAAGAAAGCATATTTAACAAGTGGTGCTGGCATAACTGGATATCAACATGTAGAAGAATGAAAATAGATCTATATCTATCATCATGCACAAAACTTAAGTTCAAATGGATCAAAAACCTCAACATAAAGCCAGCCACACTGAACCTTATAGAAGAGAAAGTGGGAAATACACTCACTTAAACGCATTGGCACAGGAGACTACTTCCTAAATATAACCTCAGCATCATAGACACTGAGAGAAACCACTAATAAATGGAACTTCCTGAAACTGAAAAGCTTCTGTAAAGCAAAGGACACAATCAACAAGACAAAACGACAGCCTACAGAATGGGAAAAGATCTTCACTAACCCCACATGAGACAGAGATCTGATCTCCAAAATATACAAAGAACTTAAGAAATTGGACACCAAAAGATCACATAATCCAATAAAAAAATGGAGTACAGACATAAACAGAGAATTTTCAACAGAGGAATGTAAAATGGCTGAAAGACACTTAAGGAAATGTTCAATATCCTTAGTCATCAGAGAAATGCAAAACAAAACAACTCTGAGCTTCCATCTTACACCTGTAAGAATGGCCAAGATCAAAAACACTGATGACAACTTATGCTGGAGAGGTTGTGGGGAAAAGGGAGCACTTCTGCATTGTTGGTGGGAATGCAAGCTGGTACAACCCCTTTGGATATCAGTGTGGCAATTTCTCAGAAAATTAGGAAACAACCTTCCTCAAGACCCAGAAATACCACTCTTGGGTATATATCCAAAGGATGCTCAATCGTGCTGCAAGGACATGTGCTTAACTATGTTCATAGCAGCTTTGTTTGTCATAGCCAGAACCTAGAAACAACCTAAATGCCCCTCAATAGAAGAATGGATAAGGAAAATGTGGTACATTTACACAATGGAGTACTACACAGCAGAAAAAGATAACGACATCTTGAATTTTTCAGGAAAATGGATGGAGCTAGAGAACATTATTTTGAGTGAGGTAACCCAGACACAGAAAGACAATTATCACATGTACTCACTCATAGGTGGTTTTTAAACATAAAGCAAAGAAAGCCAGCCTACAAACCACAATCCCAGAGAATTTAGACAACAATGTGGAAACTAAAAGAGACTTACATAGATCTAATCTACATGGGAAGTAGAAATTAGAAAAAGACAAGATCTCCTGAGTAAATTTGGGAGCATGGGGACCTTAGGAGAGGGTTGAAGGGGAGAGGGGAGGGGAGCAGAGAAAAATGTAGAACTCAATAAAAATCAATTTTAAAGAAATTTGAGGCATGATATTATGCAGCTGTAATTGGCACTTGGCAAGTAGAGGCAGGAGATTCAGGAATTCCAGGCTGACTTTGGCTACATAAAGAGTTGAAGTCAGCCAGAGCTATGTAAGGATGTCTCAACTCATGAGGCAATGGAGGTGCATGCCTTTAATTCTAACTCTCAGGAGGTAGAGACAGGCGAACCTCTGTGAGTTCATGGCCAGTTTGGTCTACAGAGTGAGTTCCAGGACAGCCAGGGCTGTTGCACAGAGAAACTCTGTCTCGGGGTGGGGGGGGGGGGGGTCTCAACTCTCCTACCCCTTCCCTTAAGAGAGAAAAAAGGAGGAAGCCTCTTGCTTACATACATCACACTCTTTAAAAATGTTGGAGGGACTAGGGGTGTGGCTTAGTGGTTAAGAGCACATACTATTCTTCCAGAGGGTCTGACATGGATTCCAAGTCCCCATGTCAGGCAGCTCACAACTGCCTGTAACTCCAACTCCAGGGATATCTGACACCTCTGGTTTCTACGGGTAATTACTTGAGTATGCACATACCCCCCCACACACATATACACACTTTAAAATAATACAAATAAACCTAAAAAAAAATCTTGGGCAGATGAGTAAAAGTGCTTACCTGGTGATCCAAGTTGGATCCCCTGGAACCATGTAGTACAAGGAGAGAACTGACTTCAGCACGTTGACCTCTGACTGCCACATGCATGCTGTGACACTGTGACACACGTATGCGACACACACGGACATATATAAGCACGTTTTTAGTCTTCTTTTTAAAAAGGACCTGTCTCTTTTCAAATAAATGATCCTCCCCACAAAGCCTAGCCCTCCCCGCCCTGCACTTCGGCTCATTTCTGGGGCTATTCCTCTCAAAGTATCACTATTTGTTTCCTGGGTCTGGGGCGCGCGCGCGGTGTGTGTGTGTGTGTGTGTGTGTGTGTGTGTGTGTGTGTGACAAAGTCTCATGTAGTCCAGGCTGGCCCCAATCCTGCGAGCTGGGATTCTATGTGTGCACCACCACACTTGGCCCACAGCTCCGCCTTGCTAGACTTTTAGCTTGATCCATTGGCCCAGATTCTGCTCAGACAGGAGGTAGCCCTGTATTCAGGAAGCCTGCTTGAGGCTGGGGTGGGGCTTCCCACTGGTTATTTTTTACACCCTCTTTGTCCTCTCCTTCCTGTAGGCCACAGCGTAGAACTTTCTCCAGCAGCCCCCAACCCCTCCACTCAAGGCTCCCGTGGCAATCAAGCTCACAGGCTTGTTCCAGGGCTACACTGCACCGCATCCAGGGCGCTGTAAGCTCTAGAAATGGCAGCCCTGGTTTCTGTAGAGTTCACAGCCAAACCCCAGATCTGACTCCCAACATATGGCAGGATCCTGAGTGTTAGCTCTGGTAGCTGCGCAGCTAGTTCTTATCCTGCGGAATGCCCTCGGCTCTGCAAGCGTTGGACTCTCTGAAAGGCCCCTTATCTTGCTACTCTCCTGCCCGTCACCAACCACTAGGCCTAAAGGGAAGGCACCGTGTCCTGTCTGCCATTCTGTATGTCTGTGGACAACAATCCCCTTGGCAAACACATAGAACTGAAGACTGTCTTCTCCAGATAACTTTAACCAGCCTCTCTCACTCCGCTGGATCCTCTCCCGCATCTACCTTCCAGAGGGGGCTAATATTCTCCCTAGCCCCGCTTTCCAGGCACCGCGCAACCCTCCCCCTTCACACTCTCCACTGTCCCACGAATATTATATGATCCTGTTTAGGAATCTGTCCGCAGTTCAGAACTACCAGCCAAGCGTCTTGTCCCGGTCTCCTTGCTACCTGTCATCTAGATCGGACCATAGTGGGAGAGGAATCCCCAAACCATAACAGCCTTTCTTCTTCCTTTCCCATTAGGAAACCCCATGGCTCAAGGGTGCGTCTCCGACTTCCTCCACAGGCGCTGAGGGCCCTGAAATCACCCTGCCTACCTTTTACTAAAGGAAAAGCTGAGACCAGAGAACATGGATGCTGGACCTTAGGCCAAAGCCACAGTCCCTGGCTTGTGCCCCGCGCTGCCTTAGGTATGTGAGAGCTGTTCCGTGGGAGAGGGCGACTCCTGGTGGTGATGAGAGGAATGACGGCCTGGAGCTCAGTTCACAGGACTCAGGCTGACTGAGGAAGTAGGTCACTGAACCTGAGGCCCTAATTATCAAGAATGTAAACAGAGGAAAGTCCCTTCTCGAGGCGAGACTCTCTCCTCACCCACAGTCCTTAGTCATGTTCTCCATAATGACTTAATAACACGGTCCCGTGCTTTTAATTGGACCCTAAAGATTGGATCTTCAGGAAGCAAACACAGTCATTATCAAATGGTTTGGGGCACCTGGCAAGCCACACAAGCTTTTACAATTCAGGAATCAGGTGCTAAGTCCTATTAGAATGCAGAAGATTGCTTTCTAATAAGACTTCTAGATTCGCCATGACCTTGGGGTCCCCAGCACTGGGCCGGGATTCCGCAGTAGCCCGCTAGGCGGCGCCCCAGCCCACTGTCGTCCCTTCCTGGAGCCCAGAACTGTCTTGCTCTGAAAAGCATACAGCTCGCTGAGGAATGCCTGCTTGTACCGAATGATGTCTGCCTCCAAATCTAAGGAAAAATTCTCTAACCAAGCATGGTGGTGCACAACAGTAATCACAGCACTTGGGAGACGGAGACGAGTTCAAAGGCCGAATTTTTATTGTCTTTGTTTTTATTTTTTGTTTCGTTTTCAAGACTGGGTTTCTCTATGTAATAGCTCTGACTGTCCTAGAACTTGCTTTGTAGACCAGGCTGGCCTCAAGCTTGCAGAGATCCGCCCGCCTCTGCCTCCCAAGTGTTGGGATAAAGGTGTACACGACGGCGCCCGACAGTTTCAGTATTTTAAAAATTGAATATAACTTGTCACTCAGTTGTCAGTGGTGAGATGGCTGAGTAGGTAAAGGTATTTGTCTCCCAGGCCTGATTGCCTGAGGTTATTGACCAATGTGACAGAAGGAGGATTAATCCTTATAGGTGACCTCTCACCTCTATGTGGACAGGTGCCACAGTATGTGTGTGGACTTGTGCCTATGCACACACTCACACACTCAAGCAAATACATAAATATAAAACATTCACACACACATACACAGTCTCACACTCCAATACACACTCACACACACCCTGGGCAAATGGCTTAGTGGGTAAAGCTCTTGCTGTACAAGTATGGAGCTCTGAGTTTGAATTCCCAGAATTCATATTAAACTGTATGTGGCCTGGCGATGGTGGTGCACACCTTTAACCCCAACACTTGGGAGGCAGAGGCAGGCGGATCTCTGTAAATTCAAGGCCAGGCTGGTCCACAACTGTTTTGCAGAGAAACCCTGTTTCAAAAAACAAAACAAACAAACAAAACCTGGATGTGGCCAGACGTGTCTTACATATGCCTTTAATTCCAGCACTCGGGAGGCAGATCTCTGTGAGTTTGAGGACAGCCTGGTCTATATAGTTCCAGGACAGCCAGGGCTACACAGAGAGACTGGCTCAAAACAACAACAACAACAACAAATGCTGAGCGTGGCAGCACTGACGGTAATTCTACTGTTTCTATGAAGACAGGACGCAGAGGCGAGACGTTCTGGACACAGGATCCAGCAAGGCTGAGGCAGGAGGGTTGCTGCAAGGTCAGCCTGGATCCTATAAAGTTCAGGCTAGCCTGGGCTGCAGAGGGAGATCCTGTCCAAAGAAAAAACCAACAAAGTGACCCCTATGCATAACGTTTCATCATGAAAACCAAGAGATGAACAAAAGGGCAAACCTAAAGGAATGCTTTTTTGAAAGATCTGTTTTAATCTTTTTTTTGTTTTGTTTTGTTTGAGACAGAGTTTCTCTGTGTAGTCCTGGCTGTCCTGGAACTCACTATATAGACCAGGCTGGCCTCAGACTCACTGAGATCCGCCTGCCTCTGCCTCCCGAGTGCTGGGACTAAAGGTGTGCACCACCACCACATAGCGTGTTTTATTCTTGTGTACCTGCAGTCTGGGAGTGTCTGTGTACAGGCGCCCATGGAGGCCAGAAAGGGACGTGCAAGCACCAGGAGCTGGAGTTACAGGCCACTACGAGCAGCCCAGCACGACTGCTCAGAAACAAACTCAGGTCTTCTAGAGGAGCAGCCGGTGCTCTTAACAGCTGAGCCATCTCTCCAGCCCTACTAAAGGAATTCTTTACGTCATGAGCATTTTATTTTGATAACGCTTTTGATTCACTCCGGGCACTTTTAGAAGGCTGCCCCATTTGTGTTTCTTCATAGCCTTTCAAGAATTCAGAGCTACAGTTCCTGCTTGATTCGCCTCCTGCCTCCCACATGCCATGGGGTTTTAGGGATTGACTAGGGTTTTACACAGGCGAGGTGAGCACTGTGCCCTGAACTCTAACCCATCTGTTAGTTCTTGAAGCCAAGACCAGTGGCTAGGTGCCCGTGGCTGCCACACCTCGCCTTTCTCCTGCTCTTTCCCCAGTCGCTGTTCATATAGAATCCTGCCATTTTGGCTATGCTGGTGCCTTTTTTGCTCCTTAGGCATCTTGGTCTCCTGGATCTCCCCTCCCCCCTCTTTTCCCACGGCCTGGCTCAGGGTCATGTTCACTCTGGAATTTCCTGACGTCTCTGCCTGCTCTCTTCCTCATATCTAGAGTGGGCTTCTCCTCCACCATACCTAGGAGCGTCATTCCCTTCCTTTTCATCCACCATTCTTTCCGCGTGTTTGACAGGAAGTGTTCCAGGCAGGCCTTAAACTTGAAATGATCTTGCCTCAGCCTCCTGAGAAACTGGAATTACAGGCCTGGCTGACTCAAATTCTATGATAGCCCAAAAGAAAACAACTACAATAACACCCCAACCAAAACTCAGCGTGAATTCTAACAGTGGGTGGACGGGCTCCTTAAAGCTAGGGACTGGAGCAATGGCTGTCCCCAAACTGTTAGGGTGTTTACCTCTCATCCCCAGCAAAGGGTTTTCTTCTCTCTCTTTCTTCTTTCTTTCTTTCTTTCTTTCTTTCTTTCTTTCTTTCTTCTTTTTCTTTTTGACAGTCTCTTTATGTAGCCCAAGCTAGACCTGAATTCATGACCCTTCTGCTTCCCAAACGGTTGTCTAACAGACTCAGAACTCCCTAGTCTCTGAAAAATTTCCAGGCCTAGATGGACATGCATGGGGACCACAGGAGCCAATTAATATGAATTTTACCTTGCTACCAGGAGAATGTGGGCAGTCTACTGAGTTCCTTTTGGAGTTATTTCTAATCGTTTCAAGACTAGCTGGAATATTTCCAGGAAGCAGCTGACCAAGAGTGAGATCTTTCTTAATAGGGTCATGGCTACACCTTCAGAGTCTGACTCTGGACTGACCATCAGATATGGAGTGTAAAGACTAAAAATGGGGTCGGAGACAGAGAGTCCATGTGTTCCTGGCCACTGTGGTGTCACTGCTCCCAATACAGGTGTAACCTGAGTCCCCACATGGGAGCCAGAAATCAGCTGAGAAGACTTCAGGAGAGAGCAGCCCCAGGCGGAGGCGGAGGCAGAGGCGGTGGGGGCTGCATCTCCGCTCTTTCCACCTAGCTCGGTTTGCACTGAAGGGTTGGGGTAAGTCCCTTCCTCAGAATCTCAGAGGCTCTGTGGGCAGCCTGGGGAGGCCAAGAATTGAGACACATGGGTTGTAGGCAGAGGCCTTGAGAGTGGATGATTACGAGTGTCTTGGTTATTGCCTCCAAAGTAGCTTCTCATCCTGATGCCCAGGGTCAGGACCTCAAATCTCTCGGACCTACATCCAGGGGACAAGAAGGACCCATTCCTGGGCCATCCAAGGGCGCTAACCAGCTCAGGCCCGCTTCAGGGTCTGGGCTGATCCTCCCGCCTGTACAGGGAGTTAGCCTAGGCAATGGAATCCGAGTCAAGGAGGCGCACTGTGCCCACTGTGGGCGCTCGCCATCACCCACCGTGCCCTGCACCAGCCGTCTTTAGTTCGCTACCAGCCTCCCTCCCCGAAAGGGTCGTCACCACACCTGTGTGACTCCACTTCCGGTGGAAAACATCGGCCTCTGGGCCCCACCCAGCATCCCGCTGCCTGCTGGGATTTGTAGTTGGTGGTGTCGTGGCTGGCGCATGTGCGTGAGTGTGTGCGTGTGGGTTTGTCTGAGCGCCAGAGTGGGCCCTCAACCTAGGCTCGGTTGAGGCAGCATAGAGCCTGCTCTGCAGCCCACTGCCTTCTGGGACTTGTAGTTCGCAGCCTTTGTCTCTGGGCAACTCTGGGGCCCAGTCCTGGCTTCCCTGTTTGTGACTCTGGGCAGACTAAAGGACCAGGCGCCGGGTGGGAGAAGCACTAGGAGGGGGACTCTCTGTGAGGGTCCAGGCTTTCTCCAGTAAGGGCTTATCCTGGAGACACTGCCTGGCAAAAATGAATTCGGCCAAGGGTCTGGAGTCTTTTCTGTTGATCATCGGTTATCCCGAAATAATGAACAGTCCTGCCCAGGACTGGTTGTACATTCAAGTTCATTGTCCTGTAGGATTGAGTGATAAATATTAATTTCACGAATTTGTTAACTACTTCACCAAGAAATTGGTGAGACAGACTTTGCTGTTAAAGAACCCCCCTGCCTCCATCTTAGGCTTAAAAGGCATCTTACAGTAAAGACAAACTAGGTTCATTCCTGTTTATGATTAAATCTGCTTCTCAAGGATTGGGTTATGCCCCACATGTGACCTTAACTGCAAATGGTTTTGTACTGCCTGCCCCGGGAATGCCAATCATGTCTTTGTTTCAAAAAGTTAATAACCAACTTACAACCCTGCTTTTGTTTCCAAAGGGCTGTTATGGCTACCTTGTTATTGACTGTTGTTTTTTTTTGTTTTTTTTTTTCTCTCTCTTTTTTTTAAAGATTTATTTATTTATTTATTTATTTATTTATTTATTTATTTATACAGTATCCTGCCTGTAGGCCAGAAGAGAGCACCAGATCTCACTACAGATGGTTATGAGCCATCATGTGGTTGCTGGGAATTGAACTCAGGACCTTTGGAAGAGCAGTCAGTGCTCTTAACCGCTGAGCCATCTCTCCAGCCCCTTGACTGTCTGTTGTTAGGACCCCCTTGCAGTCATGTCTTTTTCAGGAGGTGGTTATGACTAACTTATTACACCTACGTTCTGCTACTGTAACCCCGCCTGTTTTGCTGACCAAATTTCCGATTTGGGAACTCCCTACCCCTGAGCTATAAAAACCTTGTGGGGCTGGAGCGATGGCTCAGTGGTTAAAAGCACTAACTGTTCTTCCAGAGGACCTGTGTTCAATTCCCAGCACCCACATGGTGGCTCACAACTGTCTATAATTCCAGTTCCAGGGAATCTGACACATTCATAGCAAGTGCATATAAAGTTAAATAAATATTAAAAAAAAAAACCCTTGTCTCCCTCACATCTAATGCTGACCGCTTGAACCCTGCCTTGCCGGGATGTAGCCCATGTATACAAATAAAAGAGCTTGCTTTAATTAATTGCTTACTTTAATTAATTTGGCCATGATGATTTGGGCCAGTGGTCTTTCTCTTCCTGTCTTTGTGATTAACACTTGTGTGTGTGTGCATGTGTGTGTATGTTGTGTGCATTTTGAAGGCCAGAGGTCCACGTTAATGGCTTCCCCTTTGGCTAGCCACCTTTCCAGGTAGGATTTCTTAGTGACATGAGCTCATCAAGTGTGGGGTGACAGGGACGCAATGGCACCAGCTTTATATGTAATTTCTGGAGATTGAACTCAGATCCATCAACATAGTCCCCACAGTTTGCTTTGAGGACCAAATAAATGGGTCTGTGTGGGACTGAGGACATTTAATAAACTGCAAAGCATTGTAACACCCGGTTTTGTGTTACACCCTCGGTACAGTTCGCGCCACTGTACCGAACGCGAGTCGGGCAAGGCCTGGAGATTGAACAGAAGACACAGAGAGATCATGGTCATTCGATAGGAGATCAAGCGAATGCCGTTTATTCAGACTTGGGAAGGTCCTTTTCTACCTAACTGCAGCACTAGGACCCCTGCCCAGGCAGGTGGGAAATTACCATATCAACAATGAAAAGAATGCCCTGCAGCTAATCACCAGGTGGGGCAGGGGAAATACAGGAACTTAACCAGGCAGGGCAGATCGCTAGTCATCTGACTAGAAACCGTATGCGCCCCAGGAATAAGGGCTGAATGCTTAGTCATGTTGACCAGAAATTGTCCTCGAGATGCACCCCAGGAATAAGGGCAGACCAGGGCCCTACAAAGCATAGGGTATATGAGGTGTCTACACCAAAATCAGATTGTGGTATGTATATGACTTGATGCTGATGGGGGTCCTAGGTTGCCAAGAGTGTTTGGGAAGGGGTGTACTTATTATCTGCAGGTAAGGGTCTCTGGCTCCCAAATACATTGTGAGAGAAGAGGAGAGTACACATAGCACACACAATGAGGAGATAATTTGCTAAATTATTCTCTATGCTTGCGTACCTCTATCCAGCAATGGGATTACAAGGTATCATATCTGAGTGTTTTTAAAACATGGGTTCTGGCTAGTCAGTGGTGGTGCACACCTGTAATCCCAGCATTGGAGAGGCAGGGGCAGGCGGGTCTCTATGAGTTTGAAGCCAGCCTGGTCTACAGAGTGAGTTACAATACTACACAAAGAAATCCTGTCTCGAAAAACAACAACAACAACAAAAATCCAAACCAAGACCCCCCCCCCCAAAAAAAAGGCCTACATGGGTTCTGGAGATTAAACTCGGGTCCTCATGCTGACAAAGGGAAGTGCTTTCTTGACTGAGCTATCTCTCCAGCCCTATTTGGGGGCAGGGGGATTTCGTATTAGAGTTGTATTCCCTGCAACCTGTCAGGGAGGAAAGACTTAGTCTGCACTGTACCTTTGGACTGGAGTCAGAGGAGCCAGGAGAGCGTCTACTAAGCTAGCCTTTATGTCACTGATGGGGAATGAAGGCTCACAGAGGGCCACATGTCAGGCTGGGTGTGGTGTTTGTAATCTTAGCACTTGGGAGGCTGAGGCAGGAGGATTACAGTGAGTTTGAGGTCTGTCTGGGCTACAGTAAGACACCTTGTCTCAAAATAACAGACAGAAAACAAGGGAGCTGGAGATATGGCTCAGCAGCTAAGAGCTGCTCCTGCAGAAGATATGGATTGGCGTCCCAGCCCCCCATGGTAACTCACAACTGTCTGTAACTCCAATCCTTGGGGATCTGATGCCCTCTTTTGGCCTCTGCGGGCACCAGGTCCACATGTGGTGCACAGATATATGTGCATATAAAATACCTATTCATGCTGGGCAGTGGTGGCACATGCCTTTAATCCCAGCACTTAGGAGGCAGAGGCAAGCGGATCTCTGTGAGTTCGAGGCCAGCCTGGTCTACAAGAGCTAGTTCCAGGACAGGCTCCAAAGCTACAGAGAAACCTTGTCTCGAAAAACCAAAATAAATAAATAAATAAAAACAAAAAACAAAAACCCCCACCTATTCCTATAGAATCAAAATTTTAAAAAAAGGGAAAGAAAAGAATCTGGAGTGACGGTACCTACCTGCAACCTCAGCACTTAGGAGGCTGAGGTAGAAGAAGCATCAAGAGTTCAAGGTCATTCTTAGCTATGTAGAGAGTTCACAGCCAACCTGGATTACAGGACACTCTGCCTCAAAAAGGACAAAAACAGGGGAGTGTGCAAAATGGCTCAGTGGGTAAAATGACGAAGACATGATTTTGATCCCTAGAAGCCAGGAAACAGTTGGCTTTGCAGCCCATGTTTGTGACCCCAAGGCTGTGTGAAGAGGCAGACACAGGCAGTTCTAGCAGTTTGCTGGCCAGCCGGTCTAGCCGACACGGAGCTCTAGGTTCTGTAAGACAGGCAGAGGCTGGAGAAATGGCTCAGTGGGTAGGGACATTTGTTACTCTTGCACAGGACCCGAGTTCAGTTTCTAGCACCCAGGTCTTGGCTCACAGCCTCTGTAACTCCAGTTCCAGGGGATCTGATGTCTTCTTACGCCCTGCTCAGGCACCAGGTATGTATGTGCTACACAGACATAAATACAGCCAAAATACCCATACACATAAATAAAATAAATAAAATCTAATTTTGCCGGGTGATGGTGGTGCACGCCTTTAATCCCAGCACTCGGGAGGCAGAGGCAGGCGAATCTCTGTGAGTTTGAGACCAGCCTGGTCTACAGAGCTAGTTCCAGGACAGGCTCCAAAGCCACAGAGAAACCTTGTCTCGAAAAACCAAAAATAAATAAATAAATAAAATAAAATAAAATCTGATTTTGAAAAATAAGATAGAGGGGTGGAGAGATGGCTCAGCAGTTAAGAGCATTGTTGCTCTTCCAGAGGACCCAAGTTCAATTCCCAGCACCCACATGGCAGTTTACAACTGTCTATAACTTCAGTTCCAGGGGATCTGACACCTTCACACCAATGCATATAAAATAAAGTGAAATAAATTATTTTTTAAAAAAAGAAAAGAAAAAGAAGATAGTAATACAAGACACCCAACATTGAACTTTGACCTCCATACACACATACCCACTTATCTGCACATACATGAACATGTATGCATGCTTAACATACACAGAAACACATATATACACACAAAGTAAAAACCAAGACATATTCTCCCAAAATATTTAGAGAAAAGACTGGGCATGATGGGATTCCTGTAATCCCAGCACTCAGGAGGCAGAGGCAGGAGGATCACTACAGGTTCCAAGGTAAGACCTTGGATCAAAAAAAGAAAAGAAAAAAGCATCTGGGGAGACGGCTCACTGGTTAAAGTGCTGGTTCAGTCTGGGTCTTGGCATACTATTTTTTCAAAAAGAATTGCCTTGTTGAGAGAGAAAAAAGACACAACAACCACAACAAACCAACCCACAAAGCAAATCACCCTGTAGTTCCTCGCGTCCCAGTCTCCTAGGTAGAAGCATTAGGGTTTCTGTCCTTGCTTTACAAGGGAGCAGGCTGTCTCCGTGACTAGCAAGTGGGCAGTTCTGCAGTGTGGGAGTTTTGACCTTCATCTGCTAAGACAGTCAGTAAATGTTCGAGAGTTGGTCCTGCTTCACCTGTATAGATGAGAGCAGCCAGGGCTGCACAGTAATGCATGGTGGTACGTGCCTGCCACCCCAGCCTTCTGGAGGAGAGGCAGGAAGATAAGAAGTTCAAGGTCCAGTACTCGGGAGGCAGAGGCAGGAGGATCTCTGTGAGTTTGAGGTCTACAGAGTAAGTTCCAGGATAGTCAAAGATACACAGAGAAACCCTGCCTCGAAAAACAAACAATAACAACAACAACAACAACAAGTTCATTTACCCCTGCATAGGGAGTTTGGATCAGCCTGAGATATTTAGGAACTTATCTCAAAATTTGTAATTTTTTCCATGTTATTACCTCCTGAGTGCTATGGTGGGTGGTGGCGTTTCAAGGGAGACTTGACATTGTTCCCGGGCCACATGTGCAAACAGTGAACTTGCTGTGGTGAATGTGTTTGACTTCTTGGTAGGGATATGGGTCACATGGGTGTTGCGTCTGTTGATACTAGAAAACCTAAGCGGTGTGTGCCTGTAAATCTAGCACTCTGTGGGCAGCGGCAGGCAGATCTCCATGAGGTCACAGCTGGCTTACATAGAATGTTCCAGGTAGACACAATAAGACCTTGTTTCAAAAAAAAAAAACCCGCCCCCCCCCCCCCCTCCCCCGCCTTCTCACCAGCCTAGGGAGGCCCTTTCTAAACTTCCTCAGTGGGATGTGATTGCTTGGATTGCCCAGCTGGTTAGGAACAGTCAGGGTATAAATCTTTCAGATCCAGTCAGTGGGCCTCAGAGAATCGAATTCTGCTTGGCCTTTGCAAAATTGCTTCTCAAAAAACAAGGCTGCTTTGTCCTTTGCGGACGGAGTCCGTGGGTGGGTTTGTGTGCTGTGTGTGGAGCCAAGGCAGATACTGATGCAGACACTGGCTGGTCTGTTAGGCTCTGAACTAGGAAAGGGTAATTGCATTGATGTGGGTCAGGTCAGCCTGGATTCCAATCCTGGTTCCCTCCTGATCCTCCCTGACAATTCAGCTAAGTAGGAATAATGGTGAAGAATGGGAAGGTGGAGATCATTGTTAAAAATTACATTTATTTATTTACTTGTGTGAGTCTGGTCCTCCAAGTGCTGGGATTACAAGCATGTACTGCCATACCGGGTGTTTGTGGTGGTGGGGGTCAAAGCCAGGGCTTCCTGCAAGCCAGGCAAGCACCCCATGAGCGGACCTGCATCCCAGGCTGGAGATCACATTGAAGGCACCGAGTGCTCCAGGGAACTGCGGAGGTTGGAACCCTGATGGAGACCAGGACCCGTGGGTTGAATGAGAAGTGAAAACTGCTCTCCTCAGCCCCAGTTTTCCCATCGTATGGAAAATTAGCTTTCCTGGTCCTGAGGTCCCTACCAGGCCCCCAGTGCAAGGTCTCTAGTGACGCAGATGATGGAAGGGAAGGGCAGGGCCAGGATCGCCCCCAGTCAGCTCCAGCCACTTGGCCCTTCACAGTGACTCACTTCTCCTAGGGGGTGGAGGCGTGGTCGCCAGCAAAAGAACGGGTCAGAGCCACCAAACCTTCCTCAAAGCAAGTCGCGCTCTGGGGTATGTATTCTTTGCGGCCTGGGGCTCCTTCTTTGGGGTCCAGAGGGACTCTGTGGGTCCCGGGACGGCCCTGCTACCTGTTCCCCTCCACACCTTAGGAGCAAAAGCTCAACTGGAATTTAAGACTGGGCGGGTAGAGCCCAATTACGTGGGAGTTAAGGGGTAGGGCAGAATAGAAGTGGGGTAGGGGTGAGGGTGGAGGGACCAACCTAAGTCTTAAAAAGAACAAATTCCTTGTTTCTCTTTTTATAACTTTGTTGGTTTTTTTGTTTGTTTTTTGTTTATTGGGTTTTTTTGTGTGTGTATGTGTTTTTTTGTTGTTGTTGTTGTTTTTGAAACGGTGTCTCCTGTAGCCCAGACTTCCTTAAACTCACTATCTAGCCAAAGATGACGTCAAACCTCTCATTCTCCTGTAATCTTCCAAGTGCTGGGATTGTGGGTGTGAACCACCCTATTTAAATGAACCACACTCAGCAAGTCTTTCTTTTCTTTCTAGGTTATGCGTATTCTGTTGTGTCTGAGTGTGGGTTTGTGCATGCAGGGTAGAAAGGCATCAGATTCCTGGAGCTGCAGTTACAGGTGTTTGTGGGCGGCCTGATGTGGGTGCTGGGAGCTGAAATTGGATCCTCTGGAAGGGCTGAGTGCTCTTAACCACGGAACCGTCACAGCTCCAGACCAAGAACCCTCTTTTTTTTTTTTTTTTTTAATAAATATTTCTTCTTGTGGTGAAAGGCCCTCTTAGCTCAAGTGTAGCAAACAGCGATTTTCATCCATCTTTGTCCTCCGGTGTGTACATAGGGTCTCAGTCTAAGAGCCACCTAGGTTCTGCATCTAGTGCAGCCAAGACCGGAATATCTGGGCATTCACAGGGGAGTGGGAAGGGGGAGAGGCCCCTGGTTTAACTTTCTCTCCACAGCAACCTCCCACGAAGCTTGGGAAGGGATGGGCATTGCTATAGCAGGTGCTGGCCACTCTTGCCAGGGTTCCCAGTCAATCCTGTCA
Source organism: Neodon shergylaensis (assembly GCA_025134845.1). Lineage (NCBI taxonomy): Eukaryota > Metazoa > Chordata > Mammalia > Rodentia > Cricetidae > Neodon > Neodon shergylaensis. The sequence goes on along the minus strand of JABTXL010003921.1, from coordinate 109,390 downwards.
GCAATGTTTACATCACTGCTGGCATGAATGGTGACTAAGAAAGAGGGTGCATGAGAGGGTGCAAGGACGCTTGTCACCAAGCCTGAAGCTCTGAATCTGATTCCCAGGACCCACATGATAGGGGAGAACCAGCTCCCATAATTTGTCCTCTGACCTACACCCTCAAGTTGTGGTATGTTCATGCCACCCCCCAATAAATAAATGAAAAAATAAATAAATAAATGTACTTGAAAAAAGAGTCCAGATTTACTGAACATTCGTTATTTGCTCATTAATTGTAGTATCTTGTTTAACCTTCACTTTTATCTGTGTGTCTACTTTACAGATTGGTCCCGAGGAGGCTCCGGAAGCTGAAGTTGAATCAGACCTGAAGCAGTACTGCTGGTAAGTTGTAAAAGCCACTCCCTGCAACACCTGTGGGTAGCCAAGGATGGTTTGGGACTGCAGGCACGGCTCACTGCTCCCACTCCTGGAGTCTGATCTCTCTTTTTACCGTGTGGGTCTTGGGAATCGGACCAGGTCTTCAGGCTTGCTGAGGAACATCTTTAGCAGCTGAGCCACCTCACTGGTCTCTGTTGTCCCACGCTGTGGTCCCTCTCAGGGCTTCATGTGTACTTTGTGAACACCCTACTAGCTGAGTTCCAGTCCTTAAGGCCAGCTCTCTGCCCTGCCTGTGGTTCTGTGAGGGACAAGGCCTTGCTGGAATATCAGCCCAGACCACCCTGTTTTTAAGGCTGTCATTTGGCCACGTGGACCTTGGAAGCCAGCTACAAGCTATGTTCTTCTTCTTTTTTTTTTAACTGCTATTTATATTTATGTGTATGGATATTTTGTCTGCATGTCTGTATACAGTGGGTGCCTGGTGCTTGAGGTGACCCGAAGAGCACATTAGATCCCCAGGACAGGAGTTGCAGACAGTTGTGAGCCTCCATGTGGCTGCTGGGAATGGAAGCTGAGTCCTCTGGAAGAACAGCCAATACTCTTAGCCGCTGAGCCACCTCTCCAGTCCCACACACTGTGTTCTTAAGAGAGAACATTCAATTTTTTAAAATTTTATTTATTCATTATTATTGTGTGTACACTTGCATGCATGCATGGGGTGCATGCCACAGCACATATGGAGGCCAGAGGACAATTTGCTTTCTTTCTAAATCTCTTTAGATTTATTTTGGTATATGTGTATCTTACTTAGGGTTTTTCTTGCTGTGAAAAAACACCATGATCAAAAGCAACTTGGAGAGGAAAGGGTTGATTTCATTTCACAGTCCATCACTGAGGGAAGTCAGGGCAGGAACCTGGAGGCAGGAGCTAAGACAGAGGCCATGCAGGAGTGCTGCTTATTGGCTCTCTCCTCATAACTCGCTCAGTCTACTTTCTTATACTGTCCAAGACCAAGTGCTCAAGGGCAGCTCTGCCCACAGTGCGCTGGACTCTCCTATATCTTAATCAAGGCGTTATACGCCACAGACTTGCCTACAGGTCAATCTTATGGAGGCATTTTCTCAATTAGGAATCCCTCTTCCCAGATATGTCTAGATTTGTGTCAACTTGACGAAACCCAATCAGTATAGTGTGTCTGTGTATGCAAATGTGAGTGCAGTGCTCTTGGAGGCCAGAAGAGGGAGTTAGACCCCCCCCAGAGCTATAGTTTTAGGCAGTCGTGCGGTTACAGACATGACTTCTAGGAACGAAACTCCAGTCTTCTGGAAGAGCAGCAAGTGTTCTTGACCTCTGAGGCATCTCTCCAGCCCCAGAGGACATCTTTGAGAAGTCCATTCTGTCCTTTTTTTTTTTTCTTTAAGATTTATTTATTTATTACGTACACAGTGTCCTGCTTGCATGTGTTCCTGAAGTCCAGAAGAGGGCATCAGATCTCATTATAGATGGTTGTGAGTCACCATGTGGTTGCTGGGAATTGAACTCAGGACCTCTGGAAGAGCAGTCAGTGCTCTTAACCTCTGAGCCACCTCTCCAGCCCCCATTCTGTCCTATTACTATAGGTTCTAGGGACTGAACTCTGGTCATCAGCAAGCACTTTTATCCACTGAGCCATTCCGTTGGCTCCACTTAATATCTTGAGAAAGCATTTAATTCTTGCCCTGGTGGCATTTTAGCACACGGAATACATGCATCTAGAGGGCACGGTGTTGCACACCTGTAATCCCAGCACTCGGAAGATGGAGAAATGAAGACAGGAGGATTAAAAGTTTGAGGCCAGCGTGGGCTATGGATCGAGGCTCTGTCTCAAACAAGCAAACTCCCCACATCCACTCAGTACTCTGTTTTCTCTGGGATTTCCCCTAGCAGCATATACTCAGATTGGTGTGATGGTCAGATAATTGGGAAGGCTTGCTTCTGGTCCTGTTGCATTACCAAGGCCAGGGCCTTGTCTCTGAGTGCTAAGTCCTGTCTGGAACAGACTGTTGGCCAACACTCTTCCAGGACAGGCCTGCCAGAGTCCCTGTTCACTGAGCCACCCAGGTGTGGCTGCCCACTGGGTGCTGACTCTCCAGACTCTGCTCTTCCTCCCTCTAGAGCAAGAGGTTCTCAACCTGTGGGTCACGACCTCTTTGACAAACTTATTTCCAAAAAACATTTAGATTCATAACAGTAGCAAAAGTACAGGTATGAAGTAGCAAGGAAATAATTTCATGGTTGGGGGTCACCATGATGAGAAGACCAGTGTTAAAGGGTCGCAGCATTAGGAAGGGTAAGAACCACTGGGCTAGAGATTCAGAAGGGAATCGGAGCCTCCTTGGCTCAGTCTCTTGCTTCCTATGTGACTTGGGGCTGTGCCCCAGGGTCCTTCATGGGGCCAGCGAGTTAGACCAGATTGATTATATTTTGTGGTGCTGTGACTGCAAGGGGTTACTGTTGCCTTGGGTGTAGCCTGAAACCCTATTCCCTCTGTCTCTGCTTTCTTTTTTCTTTGAGACACGGTTTTGTTCTTTAATTCTGGCTGGCTTTGATCATGCTTATGTGCTTCTTTTTTGAGGGGGTCAGGAGGGGCTCCAGGGTCTATGTAGCTGAGGGTGACTCTCCACTTCTGATTCTCCAGTCTCTGCCTCCCAAGTGCTGCTTTGTCGGTGTGTGCCACCACATCCTGCTGGTGCCACCACATCCTGACCACGCTAATTTTTGTCGCTCTCCCTGAGACCCCCAGTGCCAAGACTGTGTGGCTGGCAGTGGGCACCTGGTAAAGGAGCGGCACGAGGGGGCAGCGTGTGTTTTCATTATTTATTTATTTATTTTGGTTTCTTGAGGCAAGGTTTTTCTGTGTGGTCCTGGCTGCCCAGGACCTTGATTAGTAGTTTTGGCTTTGAACCCAGAGTTCCACCTCCTTTGCCTCCTGAGTGCTGGAATTAAAGATGTGAGCCACAGGGGCCGGAGAGATGGCTCAGTGGTTAAGAGTACTGACTACTCTTCTAGAGGACCCGGGTTCTATTTCCAGCACCCACATGGCAGCTAACAACTGTCTATAACTCCAAAATCTGACACCCTCACACAGAGATACATGTAGGCAAAATTCCAATGTGCATAAAAGTAAATAAATTATTTAAAAAAAAAAAGATGTGAGGGCTGGAGAGATAGCTCAGTGGTTAAGAGCACTGACTGCTCTTCCAAAGGTCCTGAGTTCAATTCCCAGCAACCACATGGTGGCTCACAACCATCTGTAATGAGATCTGGTGCCCTCTTTTGGCCTGCAGGCATACGTGCAAACAGAATATTGTATACATAATAAATAAATATTTTAAAAAAAAGATGTGAGTCAGCACGACCTGCTGGGAAGGGGTAGTCTTTGGTATTTGGGGCACGGAGAGACTGCATTAAATGTGCCAAGGCAACTGGGGTGATGCCTTGGTGTATGGAATCCTAGTGCTCAGGAAGCAGAAGCAGGAGGGTTGTCATAAATTCGAGGCCAACCTGGGCTACATATGGAGTTTCATAGTAGCCTGGGCTCTAAAGTAGGACTGTCTCAGTAACAGACAGAGAGACATTTGGGCATGCTGGTACACACCTGTAATCCCAGCACTCAGGAGGCAGGGGGAGTCAGGAGTTCAAGGCCAGCTTGAGCTGCGTCATAATTTAGAGGATAGTCTTGGCTACTTGAGTGCTTGTCTCAAAAACAAAATACCCAAATGAAAATAGACACACCTCCAAACCAACCAGAATGTGTCAGGGCCCCAAAAACTCACTGTCTTGGAACTTTGCTTCAAAAAAGAAAAAATAAAAAAAGGTGGCACACGCTTTCGATCCCAGCACTCGGCAGGCAGAGGCAGGCGGATCTTTGTGAGTTCGAGGCCAGCCTGGTCTACAGAGTTAGTTCCAGGACAGACTCCAAAGCTATACAGAGAAACCCTGTCTCGAAACCCCTGCTGCCCCCCTACCCCCGCCCAAAAAGAAAGAAAAGAAAAAACACATGTACTCGTGGTAATGAGACAAACTAGTCACGGGGAGGAGGAAAAGTTAGTGCAGAGCCAGTGACCCAACCCAGGAAATGTGACTAACCAGCCACAGCAGGGGAGTGCGGCTTCATCTGTGCAGAAGTGCCTGTCCGGGCTGGTGAGTGGAATGGGGCCTTCCTAGCTTGTCTGACTTGAGGTTATTTAGAAGCTGCCCTGCCCGAGGCCTCTGTGAGGAGACTGGTGGGCTCTAGCTTTCCAGTGGCCACGTCTGAGAAACAGCTTTCTGTCAGCGGGCCGGCTGAGTCTCAGAGTTTGCTTCCCTGTGTCCTTGGACCTCAGAGCCCTGAGCCTTCCCTTGGGTGGGGCAGGTGGGTGGGACAACTCGGAGGAGAAGAGGGAAGTGAGAAGCGAGGGTGGGGCAGGCTGAGAAGAGTCTGAGAAGAAAAGGCCTGTGGAGAGGTAAAGTGGAATGGGCTCCTGGAGATGGGCTAGCTGGACCCACTTGGGTGGACAGGGAGGACTGGTTAGGGGAGGGCTGGCTGCTAGGGTCTGGGAAGTCAGGAGCGATGCCCCTAGGCATAAACCAGGTTGAGGCCGTTGTCTGACTGCAGTTCTGCAGCTGCAGAGAGGCTGGGTGGTGGTGGATGTATTCCAGCTGCAGGGAGGTGCTAAGGGGTCTGGGTTCATCCTGGTCTGTAGGAGGTGGCGTCAGACCTTCTGAGAGATCCCCAAAGGCCGTCAGTCAGGGGGTGAGCTCAGATCTGTCAGTGGCTGTCCCCAAGATAGCACTGGCCTAGCTCTAGACAGCTGGACTGAAGGGGCTTGAGAAGAGGCAAGGTAGGTCCAGCTACTTGAGGGGCATCCAGCCAGCCCCCAGCAGCGGGCCAGGTGGGGAATGGTATGGACAGAGAAGAAGGTAGACTCGGAGATGTGGAGAGTGGGTTCTGCTTGGTGTGGGGAAAGAGCAGTGTTCTGGGTGTCCAGAGCCACTGCTGTCCCCACTTCTAAGGAGCATGGGTCACAGTCCAGAAGGTCCCTGCTTTCGTGTGTGGACAGTCCCCTCCCTCCCTAGGGCTGGTGCTATTTCAGGTCACAGTTCACGGTGCGAGAGGGACCGTGAGGGAAAGTGGGAAAAGTGTTGCGTCCTAATAAGCCTCTCCGCCTACGCAATAATTCAAATCAGACCAAATCAAACCGAATTATAAAAAGCCCAGGTTTAATGGATACTAACACTACTGGGTAGGGTGGCTCTCCAGCCCCTCACAGAGGAGGCAGGAAGGAAGACCGGAAAACCACGTGTTTATTCTCTGGGGGGCAGTTTAAATACCCGGTGGGGGGAGTGGTCTTGAGCATCTCTGGGGAGGGGTCATTGTTTGGCGGGCTTTCTTGGAGGTGGAGTCTAGACTGAGGCAACTCCCAGGGGAGGGGGCTTGGGATGGAACTTCCACCGGAACATTCCAGACTCTTTGGGTATGTGGATGCCAGGGGCTAAGGTGATGCTTCCACCCAAACAAACCATCCTGTTGAGAATCAGAATCCGAGGAGGGCAAAAATAGCCCAGATTTTCCTCAGTACTGGGTCACTGGTGCACAGTGAGGTCATTGATGGGGTCAAGCACATTGTTGAAGGTGGAAGTGACCCCAGAGTGTCCATCAGGTTATTCTAACGGCCAAGACTGGCCACCTCCCCCACAATCAGGACAGTCTGATGGGTCTCTTCACCCCTGCCTTTCTGCTTTAAGGCTGCTCCCAGCAGTGCCCCCGGCACTGAGATCCTAGGCTATCTCTCTGGTTTCACCTACACCGATAACTGAGGCTCAGCAAATCAAGGCAATTGAACACATTGTTTGGACACAATCAGATGTGCGCAAAGGTCCACAAGCAAACTCTTCCTCCTGCTCCAAAGGTGCTTTATAGTCTCAGGGAGAGAGCCAGTCCCTAAAACTCATGCCCCACTATGGCCCAGTGGGGAAAATGAGTCTTCAACAGAGGTGACCAGCTGTGACGTAGCTCAGTGGTAGAACATTTTTTAGCTGAGCCCCTTGACCCTGGGTTTGGTGCCAGCACTCCTGCCGCTACCAAAGGAAGATGTTTAAAAGAGACTGCCTGGCGCCATCTTCCTCTCTTTCTCTGTCTGTCTCTCTCTCTCTCTCTCTCTCTCCCTTCCCCAGGCCTGTACACACCCCCTCTAATAATAAACTTCTAAGGGGGGTATGTGTCTGTGAAGCAGTGAGTTCCCCATCACCAGAAGCATTCAAGAAGGGGACAGGGACGACGAAGTGTGCTCTGGAAGAGTGTAGTGTGCTCTGAGGACTAAGCCCTAAGGCTCCTAGTGCTGGTGTGTGATTACGTGAGAGTCTTATGTGGAGGAAGCAGGTCTGTGGTTTCACTGGATGTGATGGCTCCCCCACTTCCCTGAGCCTGCTGGCTAGGCCACAAGGCAGACTGTTCTTCATCTGTCTTCCCCTCCTGCAGCTGGCCCAATGCTGAGCCCCCGGAAGCCACAGGAGCTACGGTACTGGAGCATCCCTCAGATAGCTGGGGCTGACGTGATGGAGGGCTGCGACATACGCACCTCGCACCTCACCGAGGAGGCGAAGGGCTGAGAGCAGGAGACAAGAATGGAAGGCTGTTTGCCAGGGAAGCCCCTTCCTCAGGGAAGCCTGGATGCAGGCAGGATCAGGAGCTGATGCGGGGGGCGGGGGAGCAGTCAGGATCTAGGGCTTCTCTCACTGCTACCCAGTCATGTACCACTTCCCCACCCTTGGGAGTAGGAGTTGAACTTGGAGTCTCTGCATGCTAGGTGAGCACGGTACTACAGAACTACATTCCCGGTTCTCTTTTTACCTTTTATCTTGAGATTGGCCTCATTATGTCGCACAGGCAGGCCTCGAACACACTCTGCAGCCCAGGCTGGTCTTAAACTGCTAATACATCTCATCTGCCTCAGTTTATCAACAAGTTGGGATTCTAGGCTTGTACCGGCCTGCCTAGCTTTGTCAGGAGGTTGTTGGTTTTGTTTTTGTTTTTTTTTGTTTTTTGTTTTTTTTTTGTTTGTTTGTTTGTTTTTTTTTTCAAGACAGGGTTTCTCTGTGGCTTTGGAGCCTGTCCTGGAACTAGCTCTGTGTCCAGGCTGGCCTCGAACTCACAGAGGCTCCTGCCTCTGCCTCTGCTGCGATTAAAGGCATGCGCCACCACACCTGGCTATCATTTTTTTTGTTTTGTTTTGTTTTGTTTTTTTTTTTTTATTTTTCGAGACAGGGTTTCTCCGTGGTTTTGGAGCCTGTCCTGGAACTAGCTCTTGTAGACCAGGCTGGTCTCGAACTCACAGAGATCCGCCTGCCTCTGCCTCCCAAGTGCTGGGATTAAAGGCGTGCGCCACCACCGCCCGGCTGGCTATCAGTTTTAAAAGCCTTCCTCTCCTTCGAGTTCCAGAGCCTGTTTTCGTACCTCATGTACTATGAGGATCACTTTGAACACCTATGGAAAACACTTCCAGCCTGAGGAGAGTGTCCCGGCCTGCTGATACACTCAGGGGCTGGGGATGTAGCTGCTGGTGGAGTTCCACCCAGCATGCATGCAGACATGGGTTACATCTGCGTAAATCCAGCCTGCTCATCCAGCACTGTGGAGGTGAAGGCCGGAGGATCAGAAGTCCAAAGTCTCCCGTGGCTACCTAGTGAACGCAAGACTAGCTCAGGCTATAAGAGACCCTATCCCAAAAGAAGAAAAGAAAAAAGAAAAGGAAAAACCCTTATTCCCTGATACTTGATACCGTAAGGAAGGCTATAACAGGACCGCCACAATAAGTATAGGGACTGAGCACCAGGTCCTTGCAGTGTGGGAGAAAGACTAGTCTCAACACCCAAGTAGTGTGAGCCAACAAGGCTTTCACAGTCCAGGAGCTAGGGAAGAGTCAGGGTGTGGAAAATTACTAAAAGAAAGCGCCTCAGGCGGGGTGGGGTGTGGGGGGGTGGGGGCGGAGGTTCTGTCAAACTAACCTGGCAGGTTTCTTGTTGAAGATAGCCAGGATGAGCAGACATCTTGTGGGGGGTGGTGCAGGTCGAAGAACCAGATCTGCATGAAGGATGATGGGATATGGATTATGGGGATTTGCAGCCTAACGCATGTTTCAGGGATCTTTGGCAGCAACTGGATTTTGCGAGGAAGTATGGAGAAAGGTCTAGAAGGTTTAGATGGAGTGATGGAGTTTAGCCAGAGTCTTTGCACTTCTGTAAGGTGGTTGGGTTTTTTTTTTTACTTTTATTATTTATTTTTGTGTATGTACGTGTGCATGTTTCATAACATGCATGCAGAGGTCAGAGGGCAATCCAGGAGCTGGTTCTTTCCTCTGTCCTATGGGTCTTGGGGATGGAACTAAAGGCATTAGACTTGTCAGCCAGTACCTTGCCAGCGGACCATCAGTCCTGAGGAGGCGCTGTATTGAACACTAACGAGGGCTGTGAAGAGGCAGACAGCCGAATCCCCTCATCAGAACCCCACAGTAACTTGGAGTGGAGGGCACTTGACTGAGTCACGGCCCAGCTTCTCATTTTGGTAACACGGAACTGAAAGCAGTGAGGTTACAGGCTCAGTCTCTCATTCCTGAGCTTAGGTTTGGGGTAGCCTCATCAGTTCCTACCTGACTCACAGGCTAGGCTGCCCATATCAGGGGTGTGCACACAGCCCATGGCGTTTGTGGGGGTCACGCTGAGATGCATGATCCTCTGTTTGGGAGGTTGATACCGAAAAGGAAAGTAGTAATTCCCCGCGGGCATTTCAAGTCTTTCACCCCAGCTCTGCCTCCTGCTCTGCTTCCTGTGCAGACTCAACAGTCCCTGCTGACCCAGCCACCCTGACCACAGAGTGACCTCTGTGCTCCTGCAGCTCCAGTCTGCACGGTCTACTTCCCACTCTCACCCTCCGTGTCCCTCAGGGCACCTCTCTCAGTAACTCACTGAATTAAGTGCTAGAGACACACGGTCTCTTCCTTCCTTTAAAAGCCTTACAATAAACAAACAAGCAAACAAAATGCCTTAGCTCTGAGCATGGTAAGGGAGCACTTGCTGCTGGGGCTAAGCATCTGAGTTTGACCCCTAGAACTCACATGGTGGAAGGGAAAACCAGTCCTTCTTTACATCTGTTTACTTATTTAGTGTCTGTACACGTACACTCGAGTGCGTGTGTGCATGTACCATTGTCCATACACGGAGGTTGAGCGCATGTGTGCATGTACCATTGTCCATACACGGAGGTTGAGCGCATGTGTGCATGTACCATTGTCCACACACGGAGGTTGAGTGCATGTGTGCATGTACCATTGTCCATATGCGGAGGTCAAAAAAGGAGCCAACTACCGTTGGGAACAAAGAAAAGCGAAGGTGAAGTTGTTATGATTATATTTTTCTGAAATTAAAAACAATGACAACAGCTTGCCTTTTGCATTCTCCCTATACTACAATTTCTTTTGCCCAAGAAACATTTTCTCTACCGACTCACAAAACAAAGATGGCATTCATCATTCTGGAACTGGAAGATGCTGGGCACATACAAGGGATAGCTGATGCCCAGAATGAGTGCAATTTTTGGGAGAGCGTTGGCTAGGAGGGAGAAAATCCCATGAAAGGTTTGTTTTTAGTAGATTTAGAGAATTAAAGACTCTGCTCTTTCTCTCTTCCTCTCCTTGGCTGGCCTGGAACCCGCTAAATAGACCAGGATGGCCTGGAACCCACTATGTAGACCAGGCTGGCCTTGAATTTTTGGAGCTCCACCCACCTCTGCTTCTGAGTGCTGAGATTACAGGCTTCCAGGCTGCTCTACCTTGCCGAGTTCTCGCTCTTTTTTCAGGGTCCCATGGATCTCAAGCTGCCCTCAAAATCTTTGAGGATGATCTTGAACTCTTGTCTCCACCTCCCAAGTGCCGAGATTACAGGCATGAGCCATCAGGTCCAGTTTCTGCAGTGCTGGGCTTGAACCCAGGACTTCACGGGTGCTAGGCAATTAATTAAGCTGCCAATTAAGCTGCATCTCCACTTTTTTTAAAAGATTTATTTATTTATTTATTTATTTATTTATTTATTTATTTATTATGTTTACAACATTCTGCCTCCATGTATGCCCACACTCCAGAGGAGGGCGCCAGATCTCATTACAGAGCCACCATGTGGTTGCTGGGAATTGAACTCAGGGCCTATGAAAGAGCAGCCAGTGCTCTTAACCACTGAGCCATCTCTCCAGCTCCGCATCTCCACTTCTTTATCTGTTGTTTAATAGTTAAGTTTTTTTTAGATATTAGATTAAAAAATAGTGTTTTTGTTGGTATGGGTGTGTCTACATGTATATATGTATGGTATAAATGTGGAGGTTGAGGGCAGCCCTGTCTGTTTTCTCCTTTCACCTTTACTTGGGTTCTGAGATTAAAGTCAGTTCATCAGACTTGTGCAGCAAGCACCTTTGCCTGCCGAGCTGTGACACGGGCACCTTTACCCGCCGAGCTGTGACACGGGCACCTTTACCCGCCGAGCTGTATCATGCATGGGCACTTTTACCTATCAAGCTGTGTCACGTGTACCCTTACCCACCGAGCTGTGTCACGGGCACATTGTCTATTTTCCTTCCTTTCTTCCTTTTTCTTTTTCGATGGGGTGTTTTATAGCCCAGGTTGGCTCAGAATTCACTAGGTAGCCAAGGATGGCCTTGAACTTCTGATTCTCCTGCTTCTGTTTCTGGAATGTCAGTTCCACAGGTGTACACGGTCATACCTTGCATTCTCTGTTGTTTTAAGACAGAGTTTTATGTAGCCCAGGCTGACCTGGAACCTGAATGTCCCTGAGCATCTGGACTTTCTGCCTTCCCCTTCCTATTGCTGGGGTTACGGTCACACGTGCTGTCATAATTGGCCTTTTCCTCTCCCCCCCCTCCTCTTGCACATGTTTGTGCATGTCTGCATGTGTGGACACGTGTATAGGTCTAATAGCATGTGTGTGTATGCACGTGGAGGCCCAAAGTTGATGTCACGACTCTTCGTCTTATTCATTGAGGCAGGGTCTCTTAACCAAACCAGAGCTTGCAGACGGGGCTAGTTTTGTTCTTCAGTTTGCTTTGGGGATCCCCCGTCTCTCTCCTCTGAAGCTGGAATTACAAATGGGCAGCTCGCCCAACACGTATGTGGATTCTGAGGATTCGAACTCTGGTCCTCACACATGCCATGCAAGCATGTTAGCTGTTGAGCATCACCTCAGCCCAGGTCATGATCAGCTGTGAGGACCACCCAGGTTACATAAGACACTGCCTCAAAAAACCAAAGGGAGACTACTTGGCTACCTGGAAGGCTCCCCGAGACCATCGAGGGAGGTCTGTTAGGCCCCTCGTGGTAACCATGGTTTCTCTCCTCAGGTCTGGAGCAACATGTATACACCCATCCCGCAGAGGTAGGCAGTGCGCCCCATGTCTCTGCTCTCACTATACCCAGACTTCCGTCGCCAGACCTGCCCAAGCATCTCTGCTTGAGCCCACTAGCAACCATCTCTTCCTACAGTGGCTCCCCATTCCCAGCCTCAGTCCAAGACCCAGGCCTACACATATGGCGGGTGGAGAAGCTGAAGCCCGTGCCCCTAGCGCGAGAGAACCATGGCATCTTCTTCTCTGGGGACTCCTACCTAGTGCTTCACAATGGCCCCGAAGAGGTCTCCCATCTGCACCTGTGGATAGGTAAAGGCGTTGGAATTCGGCAGAGGCAGGGACGGAGGTTGCAGGGGGTCTCGGGGACCTTGCCTGTCACCTGTCACCTTCATCCTAGGCCAGCAGTCATCCCGGGACGAGCAGGGGGCCTGTGCTGTGCTGGCCGTGCACCTCAACACCCTCCTTGGGGAGCGGCCTGTGCAGCACCGTGAGGTTCAAGGGAACGAGTCGGACCTCTTCATGAGCTACTTCCCGCGTGGGCTCAAGTACCAGGTGAGACCCACCTCCAGGCCCTCGTTCCCGTGACTTTTCTCTGAGTCAGCTCCTCTTTTTGGCTGTCTTATCCTTCAGAAGGCCTGGGCACCCTTGGGGATTGGTTTCTACCGCGGTGCCGTGTAGAAGGCTCTGGGTGTCTGTGAGGCCGCTCAGGCCGGTTTTCTGGGTTGCAGGAAGGTGGCGTGGAGTCCGCATTTCACAAGACAAACTCGGGGGCCACCCCAGCAGCCATCAAGAAGCTCTACCAAGTTAAGGGGAAGAAAAACATCCGTGCCACCGAGAGGGCACTGAGCTGGGACAGCTTTAACACCGGGGATTGCTTCATCCTGGACCTGGGCCAGGTGAGTAGGTGGCCGAGACTGAGGGCACCGTGCTTTAAGACGGTCTGGGGGGCCGGGGGAGCAGTGAGAACCCGTGTTCATCCGGGGAGAAGACATACCCAGCCAGTCAGCCCTTAGACCCATAGGGATTATTTCCCAGTGCCACGCAGACACCACCATCCACAGACGTCCAGTCTCATAGATTTAGCCATCTCGAACCGTTCGGTTCCAGGCCTGTCCAACCCGCGGCCATTGGCTGCATGCAGCCCAAAGTTTATAAATGGGGCTCAACAGAAAGCTTCAAACTTTCTTAAAACATGTTTTTTGGATTTTTTTTTGTAATTTGATTGCATTTTTTAAAAATTTGTGTATGTGTGGGTAGGCATATACTCATGAATGCAGATACCAGCAGAGGCCAGGAGGGGGCGCTGGAGTTGGAGTTATAGGCAGTTGTCAGCTCCCTATCGTGGGTGCTCAGAAAGCAGGTCCCAGGCAAGAGCAGTGGATATTTTTTTTTTAAAGATTTATTTATTTATTATGTGTACAGTATTCTCAGTATTCTGTCTGCACGTATGCCTGCGGCCAGAAGAGGGCACCAGATATCATTACAGATGGCTGTGAGCCACCATGTGGTTGCTGGGAATCTAACTCAGGACCTTTGGAAGAGCAGGCAGTGCTCTTAACTGCTGAGCCATCTCTCCAGCCCCGCAGTGGATACTCTTGACCACTGAGACATCTCTCTCTCCAGTGCAGGAGGCACTGTTACAGGCATTGTCCTTCCCTTTCTCAGAGGCCTCTGAAGAGTGGCCTTGACTTCTTGGCTTTTGTTTGTTTTTGAGTTAGCGTCTCAGTGTAGCCCAGGTTGTCCTGGAACTCACTATGTAGACCTGGTCTCAAATACACAGACATCTGCCTGCCTCAGCCTCTGCTTTGTGAGTACTGGGATCAAAGGCATGCACTGCCATTACTATACCCCACACTGGCACGGCCTTCTTGCTTGCACCTCCTGTGGGGACAGTTTTTCAGTAGGGGCAGGACAAAGGCTACTGGCTGTGATGGGCCTGTCTGGCTTCTCTGCAGAACATCTTCGCCTGGTGTGGTGCAAAGTCCAACATCCTGGAACGTAACAAGGCAAGGGACCTGGCCCTGGCCATCAGGGACAGCGAGCGGCAGGGCAAGGCCCAGGTGGAAATTATCACCGATGGAGAAGAGCCAGCCGAGATGATTCAGGTTGGGAACACTGCGGTGGGCAGATGGGAGCTGCTGTTTGGACGTAGCCAGGAGAGACAATGCTAAGCTGGGATGATGAAGGCTGCTGAGAGAGGATGACTGGGGCCACCCGGAGCCCTCCTCAGACCTGTGGTCGCTCATGGGGTACCCTTTCCTCTGAGTGGGTACAGCTTTGGGCAGGCTGGATCCATCGCTTTGCCCTGGTCCACTTTAGTGCAGGACACAGGTGGCCCTGGATGTGGTGACTTGAAGAATTTGGGTGTAGAAGCCACAGTAATCCTGTCTGGTTCTGCAGGTTTTGGGCGCCAAGCCTGCTCTGAAGGAGGGCAACCCTGAGGAAGACCTCACAGCTGATAAGACCAACGCCCAGGCTGCGGCCCTGTATAAGGTGGGCACGCCAGGCCAGCTGGGGACCAACCAGTCATCTGCTGGTGGCAGAGGCATGGAGCTGAAGGGGCGGAGGGTGTGGGAAGGCTGGGCCAGGTAGGTTTGTAGGGGTCGGAGGAGGGATGGGTGGGAGTAGGCAGATGGCAGCCCTCTGAGGAGATACACACTTCCAGCTCGTTGGAGGTTGGAAGCTAAGGCGGAGCTTGCCTTTACTTGAACCCTGTAATTTACTTGTAATGTGGAAGTCACCTCTTTCCCTAAGGGAATCGTAGCCTCTGAACTGCAGTTGACAGACAAGAGAGGGGCTGTCTGGAGCTTGCCTTTGGGAGGCTTTTTCCTGCCTGTGGCTCAGAACTGTTGAGAAAAGCAACTGGGGAGGGCCTGGGTAACTCATTCCTTCATTCAAGGTGAGCGCGGGTGCGCGTGCGTGCGTGTGGGTGTGTGCGTGTGTGTGCGGGTGTGCGGGTGCGTGTGTGTGTGTGTTTGTGTGTGTGTGTGTGTGTGGTCACACTGGGGACTGTACTTCCTCCCCAGGTCTCTGATGCCACTGGACAGATGAATCTCACCAAGGTGGCTGACTCCAGCCCCTTTGCCTCTGAACTGCTGATTCCAGATGACTGCTTTGTTCTGGACAACGGACTCTGTGGCAAAATCTACATCTGGAAGGGTATGTGTGACTCCTCTGTATGAGCCTGAGGGCCTGCAGTTTCCCAGAAAACTCAGCCATTTTGAAAACCTCAGTGGGCCTCAAAACTCCAAGGACCTGTTGAATACATTTCTGGGTCAGTTCCAGAGATTTCAGATTCACCAGGTCTAGGCTGGAGCCTGAGCATGTGTGTGTTTAACACGTTTCCAGGATATGTCTGCGGGGCTCCAGGGGAGACAGTGTTCCCAGGGTTTGGGGGGGCTCCAGGGGAGACAGTGTTCCCAGAGTGTGTCTGCAGGGCTCCAGGGGAGACAGTGTTCCCAGGGTATGTCTGCAAGGCTCCAGGGGAGACAGTGTTCCCAGGGTATGTCTGCGAGGCTCCAGGGGATACTTTGAGAACTCTCTCTGCAGTTTCCAGGCCTTCAGGGCTCTGAGGTCCCTGGCCTTGAGGTTTTGAGTTAACTGTAACTGAGGTAAATTTTAGTTGGGCTTGGTAGCACTTTATACAGTGTGTGGTAAACTTGGAGGCTGTGCTTTTCCAAGAGATTGTATTTACTGGAGAGAGAGAAAGGCTGCCCTGTGCCGGAGCCTGGCTGCTTGCTTTGACCATGGAAAATGTAAAGACAGCATGATCCCAGGAGCCTCCCTCCTTCCCTCCCTCCCTCCCTCCTTTCTCCTTCCTTCCTTCCTTCCTTCCTTCCTTCCTTCCTTCCTTCCTTCCCTTTCTTTTCTTCTTTCTTTTGTTAAGCCCAAGTTTCTGGTCCCCAAATGAATTCACAGAGCTGGATTTCTGTTGCAAATTACATGAGGGTTTTTAATATGCAAACTCAAGTTTGGACCAATACCTTTCCAGCACCCAGCATGGTGGGTGCAGAAAGTGTGGCAGGGAGCTGGTGTGTGTGTGTGTGTGTGTGTAGAACTTTTAAAGGGGAAATGCCACAATCAGGGGAGTTCATGTCCTGTTGTCTTGGGATTGGGTAAGGGGGTCATAGGGTAAGGTAGTTTCTGAAACCATTGGTCAGTTTTAAGAGCCATTAGTTACTGACAAGGTGTCTTCAAGAACAGGATGCCTCCTAGGAGCTTCTGGACCTTGTTAAATTGTACGGCCTTGCTCCCTAGCTCCTTAATTGGCTATTTTCAGGATATCCATTTAAATTCTGCTATCCCAGTGCATCTCTGGAGCTAAGATTGGGCCCCCCCACTCATTATATGGCTTAAGATGAAGCCCCTTTTTTAAAACAGAGTTTGCGGGCCTGGAGAGACAGCTCAGTGGTTGAGGGCACTGATTGCTCTTCCAGAGGACCTGGGTTCAATTCTCAGCACCCACATGGCAGCTCACAACTGTCTGTAATTCCAGTTCCAAGGAACCTGACACCCATGGTAAGACACAGATGCCCATAAAATAAAAGTAAACAAAAATAAAACAGAGTTTGCAAAGTCAGGTCCTCATACTTTCTGTGTGTGTACAAGCCTGTGGGTGCCCAAGGAGGCCAGAGGAGGCCATCAGGTCCCTTTAGCTGCTGTTAAAAGCAGTTTTGAGCTCCCGATGTGGGGGGTGGGAACTGAACTCTGGTCCTTTGCAAAGCAGCAAGTGCTCTTAACCACCGAGTCATCTCTCCAGCCCTTTCCCTTCCTTTTTGAGACAAGGTCTCGTGTAGCCCAGGCTGGCCTCTGACTTGTTATGCAGCCAAAGAATCCCTGATTCTCTTGCCTCCATCTCCTGAGTGCTGGGATTTTCTCTGGTGCTGCGGCTGGAACCCAGGGCATGCTGGGCAAATATTCTACCGACTGAGCTACATCCCTTGCCCTGGGGTGGCCTCTTCCTTCCTGCAGAGGCGCCAAACCCCATGAAGCCAGCGCTAAGATTCCAGAGGCCCATGTGAGTGTCTGTGGTCCCCGAGAAAGTAATCCTTACAGAAAAGGGCCCAGTAGGACAGGAAGCTCGGGAGCAGGGGGACAAGTGCCCACAGATGCCACAGACAAGTGCCCACGGATGCCACAGCAGTGAGTCACTTACAGAGAAAAAACTTCGTGGTTCCCAAGATTTTGACAGTGGTCAGAGAGTCAGCCACTGCCTGGCTGTTTCCTTGTCAAATGCCTTCAGCTTGAATCACACTTTGCGCCCCAATGATGATTGCCATACCTCACCTTCTGCTCCTTTTGACATCTCGTTCCTATGTTCTAGGGCGAAAAGCTAACGAGAAGGAGCGGCAGGCAGCCCTCCAAGTGGCCGATGGCTTCATCTCTCGGATGAGATACTCCCCAAACACGCAGGTGAGGACAAACACATGTCCCTACCTCCTCCTCCTGGTACCCTCCTGTGGCGCCCTACCCCAGCCTGAACAAGACCTGGACACCTCAGGAGTTGGGAGCAGACTTGCTTGCCTCAGACCAGTTAGGTGGAAAGGCCTTTCAGTCCTTCAGCCTTTAAAAAAAAAAAAACAAAACAAAAAAACAAAACCCAAAACATATTTTCAGAGAGAATCCTGGGAGGTGGAAGGGTAGGGCAGTCACTGGGGCTGGGTCTCCCCAGCCAGTAGTGTTCCTTTTCTCTTAGTCCCAGCACGACGGTTACACAAGTTATTCTCATCCTGCCTCTCTCGTAAGGGTCACATACAGACCAGACTGGCCTCAAACTCTCTAAGTAGCCAAGGATGACCTTGAACTTCTCATCTTCTGGCCTCTAGTGTGGGTCCCACCTGGCTTATGTGGTGCTGGGAACTAAACCCAGGGCTTGGTGTGTGGCAGGCAGGCGCTCTACCAATGGAGCTACATCCTCAGCTCCCTTGACCCCTTTCAAGACAGTTCCCTCTGTTGCCCATAGTAGCTTAGAATATGCATCCCCAGCTGGCCTGAACTCACAACGCTTCTCCTGCCTCAGCCTCTCAAGTGCCGAGATCACAGGTCACCATTCCCTGGTCAGAAATTCTGGTACAGCTGACATTTGATTGGCGGAATCTGCCAAACTGGGTACCCCAATCCATGAAGCAGTGTTCTCTCAGCCTGTGTCCTATGAGCTTGATTCTCATCTTTGTCTTCTCGGGACTGGCTTACACTGCTTGTGGCCTCTCGCCTGGTCTTACAGGGCTCCCGTTTTCTTGAATGAAAGAATTTAGTCAAGAGACAGACGGTTTGAGCAGTTTATTTAGCAAATCACACTAAGGAGCATTCCAAAGAGATCATTGTACCACACTGGGTTCTGCTTTGTGGCTATTGAAGACAATTTTATGACTATTTGGGAGGTGGGTGGTATATTCATGAGGCAAAATGGTCCTTTTTCCTCCTAAATCATGATGGACCAGATATCCCTTTAGAGTGGTTCCTCCCATAGCCTCTATAAAACCCACAAAAGGGTGTATGTGTGTGGGGGCCATTGAAAACCACAGCGCGCAGCCGGGCGGTGGTGGCGGCGCACACCTTTAATCCCAGCACTCGGGAGGCAGAGGCAGGCGGATCTCTGTGAATTCGAGACCAGCCTGGTCTACAAGAGCTAGTGCCAGGACAGGCTCCAAAACCACAGAGAAACCCTGTCTCAAAAAACCAAAAAAAAAAAAAAAAAGAAAACCACAGCGCGAGTGGCATTAGTGATTGTGCACCACTTGAAGATGTGGGCCTGCTGGTTGATGGCACACGTGGGAAAATGCCCTCGCCCGTCTCTGATGTAGCAAGACAGCCTAACTGTAGGGCCATGACAAGAAGATTTAACCACAAAGGAACATTCTCTCGGGAGACACAGCTGGCAAGGTATTGCTGCGTGTTCCCTTGGTCATGGCAGCCCTTGTCCCCCTCCTCAGAAGCATAGGCGGGCAGCCTGTGAGCCAAGCCTTTCTCCCACTGCAGGTGGAGATTCTACCCCAGGGCCGAGAGAGTCCCATCTTCAAGCAATTCTTCAAGGACTGGAAGTGAGGGTGGGAGTCCCCAGCCTGCTCTGCGGTCTCCCACCATCTGCCTGGCCCCCTCCCCCGCTGCTGAGTCAGCACTGAGGTGCCCAGATGCTCAATAAAGGACGCACCTTCAGTTCCCAGTTCCCAGCTCTCTCCTGTGTGCTCGCCCTGGGCTGATTTTTCTGCCTATTCACTTGGGCTCGTCCCCATTCTGGGGTCCGAGTAGAACATAGGTGATAGATAATCCCGCCGCTTCCAGGAGCCCAGCTCTGGCTCTGCGTGGCCAGGACTCAGTGGAGCCGCTGTCCAATCCCCACCGTGCCCAGAACCTGATAGGGAGATGGCACAGGGCCAGGCCTCAGCATCGCTTTCGGGCCAGGGTTTAGTTCAAGTCTCATATTCCCGCCTGGGAGAAGGCTGTGGCTGTGGCTGGGGATAGATTTCTATTCAAGCCAGTATTTCCTCAGATGCCCCAATAAGCACCCATGAGGCAGTTTTAAATGATTACACGAACCCAGCAACGGAATGTGCCAGAGTCCTTGAGTGGGCCAACTGTCCTTACTCCACTGGGTTTTGTGTTTGGTTCATCAGCTCAGGGCTGGTGTGTGTGTGTGTGTGTGTGTGTGTGTGTGTGTGTGTGTGTGTGTGAGAGAGAGAGAGAGAGAGAGAGAGAGAGAGAGAGAGAGAGAGAGAAAGGCACCAGTCTATAATGGAGAACCCTATTTCTGATCCTTGCTTGCCTGTGATGTGTGGTGTGTGTGGTGTGTGTGTGTGTGTGTGTAAAGCACAAGTCTATAGCGGAGAAGCCCTATTTCTGATCCTTGCTTGCCTGTGGAGTGTGTGTATGAAAAGCGCCAGCCTAGTGGAGAGGCCCTTGTTTCCCTGGCCACAGCCCTAGTTCTATTTCTTGTTAATGACAGTATGGAAGAGCAGAGAAAAGAGGGCAGAGAGTGAGTGAGCCCCGTATGGTGGTCTGTAACCCTGACATACCTAGGAGGTAGAGGGAGGTGGATCATGCCTTTAGCCTTTGACACACAGTGAGATCAAGGTCAGCCTTGGCTATGTGACACAGCAACTCAAAAGAAACAAGCTAGAGAGGGCGAGGGAGCTGTCACAGTGGCAGGAGGTGTCTGGGTGAGCCTGGGCCAGAGGCTGAGGCCCAGCAGCAGCTGCCCTGCACCTCTCTCCTGTGTCCCAAGTGTTATTGCGGCTCTGCTGGCTTTGCGCTGTGGCACTGGATTCTTCTGTCCCACACACAGAAAGTCTAATCAAGTTCATCTTCTGATGCTGTGCCAGAGAGCTCGTCTGCGGACCCGCCCTCGGTCTCCCTGAGACTTCCTAGCTCTCGACTGACCACACAGGGGCACATGCCGGGGAGGAGGGGAGGACATACCCAGGGGTTCTCCCGTGGAAGGCGGTCCTTCCTACCCCCAAGAAAAACACTCTTCAGCTTTCAGAGGCCTCCACCCCCAACCCACCCACCAAGGAGAACAGACTGCTGAGTTATCCTGAAGCTATGTGCACCCTGGTCAGGACGAAGGGCCCTGCTGGGGAGCTGGCTTCCTTCCAGCCGGCCCTCCTAGTGTTCCTGCGGCCCTGGGACCCTGTGCTTCCCCCTGCAGAGCGAGGGAAAGGGACAGTAGCCAAGCAAGCACCCAAACTGACTGGGGCCTTGCTGACCTCTCTGCTGGCCGCTGACGATGGGAGCTACAGGGAGAGACATGGTAACAAAGCCTTCGACCTGAGACCCTGTAAAGATGCAGAGGGCCAACTGCAGGGCATTGTAACGGACACACTGGGAGGGAGGCCTCTGTGGGTGCCATCTCTGGAGTGGTCGGAAGCCAGAGGAGCGCAGGGGCCTGAGGCTCATGGGTGGGGGACTGGGGTGAGGGAGCAACAGCCAGGCCCCAGAGCAAAAGCAGGCAAAGCCTAGGTGGATACCACACCAGTCAGCCCTAACAAGAGCCACCACGCTCACTAGCTAGAGTAGGCAAGAGGCCTCCTGGCCTGGGTGGGCAACTTGGCTTAGCGGGTAAGGAGCTTGCCAGAAAAGCTGGTCGACCTGGTTTTAATCTCCAGAAAGGTTGAAGGAGAGAACCAACGTCGCAAGCTGTTTTCTGATCCCCACACATCAAGTGTGTGCCCCACACCCCGTAGCATACGCACAATAATAAAGGATGTCTCCAGGCCTGCAGGTGCAGCCAGGGGAACTCGGATGGCAGGCAGTCAGGGTGCAGGAAGCCTCTCCATCCTGGGGCCTGAGGAGTCTGCAACCCCACGGCACCCTAGGTGCTAACCTGCCTGGCTTAATCTGGTCCCTAGACAACGGGGCACAGCAAGGTCCTGAAAGAACTGTCTTGGAAGAAAACACTAGATACAGCAGTTCCTTTATTCTAAAACTGTGGGTGGGCGAGCGAGTTCCCATCGCCTCTCTGCCAGGCCAGATAGCCATTGTTAACCTGGTGCGCGGTCTCCACAGGATCCCTGGCCTGTGCCCATTTCTAAATCACAAACAATGGTGGGCAGGGGGAGGGGGAGAAAGTGTCCTGGAAATTGTGGTGACTGAAGGGAGGGGCCTGCATCAATCAGTCGCTTTTTCCTGTGTTGTGCTGCCCCCAACTGGCCGAAGACATTGTTGCTTCTGCCTTTCCAATTTCCAACCTCAAGTCACGGGAGACGGCTTCTGGGGAGTCAGAATCCTAGCAGCCACTTGCTGGGACTCTCTCTAGGTGTGAAGGGGTAGACTGGATGTGTAGGCCGTTCAGACGCGGCTGTCCTACTTCACGGCCTGTTCATGACCCCTGAGATATCGGGGGCCCAACCCTGTGAACAGGGGCCCAGCTGGGGACAACAGACGACCCCTTGCTTCAAAGGTAGCAAGGAGGTTAATTCTAGCTGCCGAATGAGCTATGTTGGTGAAGAAACTTAAGCTTCACCACCCACACGCGGGAGCATCCTAATGTCACCTGCAGAGAGGCAGGAAGGGTTTGGGCCCAGACATGGTTCTTCAGGTGTGAAGAAAGCTCCAGTGACCCAGGCAGCCTCTCTGGGAATGGTCTCTGGGGTGGGTCAGATCAACCCTGGTCTCTGGGGTAGGTCAGATCAACCCTGGTCTGGTCTCCAGGGTGGGTCAGATCAACCCTGGTCTCTGGGATGGGTCAGGTCAACCCTGGTCTGGTCTCCAGGGTGGGTCAGATCAACCCTGGTCTCCGGCGTGGGTCAGATCAACCCTGGTCTCCGGGGTGGGTCAGATCAACCCTGGTCTCTGGGGTGGGTCAGATCAACCCTGGTCTCCCGGATGGGTCAGATCAACCCTGGTCTGGTCTCCAGGGTGGGTCAGATCAACCCTGGTCTCCGGCGTGGGTCAGATCAACCCTGGTCTCCGGCGTGGGTCAGATCAACCCCGCGCTCTCGGATGAGTGAGACTGCACATCACAGACACCTGTGAAGGTGAGGTCCCTGGAGTGAGGCCCTCGGGATCCAGAGCACTTCTGTGCCCCCAACAAGGAGGCCTGTCCCTTTGACACCCAGGCTAGGTAAACGTCCAGCGTCTTGAGCAGCCGTTTGGGGCTCTTCTTGGCCAACACTTCCAAGTCTGGAACAGAGGAGATGGGGAAACTTAGGGGGATCTGGGGGGCACAAGGTCTCGAGTCCAATGGCTCTGTGAACACAACCAACCCCTGTCCTTTAGAGACAAGAGTAAAGCAGTCAACAAAGATGGCCAAACCAGACAGGGCCCAGGGATGGCTTCTCCCTGTGACACAGACCTCAACTCCGTAGAAACACCCCAACTGCTAGACCTCAGCTTTCACATCCTTTAGTTTAAAACTTTTTTATTGTATATGTACGAGGTTTTGCTTCAATGCATGTCTATGTAGCACATGTGCCTAATGCCTACAGAGGTCAGAGGGCACCAGAGCCCCTGGCACTGCAGCTATAGATGGCTGTGAGCCACCATTGGGTGCTGGGTTAGAGGTCAGTCCTCCGAAAGAGCAGCCAGTGATCTTAATTGCTGAGCCGTCTCTCCAGCCCCAGGTCTCACGGTTCTGTTCTGTTTGAGACAGGTCTCCTGTAGACCCTGAGCTGCTTGTCCTCCGGTCTCTACTAAGTGGCTTGTGCCATCACACATGGTTTGTGAAGCACTGGGTGGGGATTGGGCCCGGGGCTCCTGCATGCCAGGCAGGAGCTTTAGCAACAGCACCACATTCCCAGCCCAGGCTCTGATTGGTTGTACGCTTTCAAGACTTACTATTCTTTAAAGCATGCATAGAGGTTTGCCTGTGGGCACGTGCCCATGAGTGTGGGAGCGCAGAGGACAGGGAACAGCAGCTCCCTACAGCTAGAGTTACAGGCAAATGTGAGCTGCCCACCATGGGTGCTGGGAAGCAAATGGGATCCCCTGCAAGAGCAGTAGGCCATCTGAACCACAGAACCATCTTGCCAGTCCTGTTTTGTTGTTTCTTGAGACAGGGTCTTAATATATAGCCCTGGCTTGCCTTAAACTCACGTGTAGCCCAGGCTGGCTTTGAACTCACAGAGATCTGCCCACACTCATGGGTAGCCCAGGCTGGCTTTGAACTCACAGAGATCTGCCCGCACTCCCGCGTAGCCCAAGCTGGCCTTGAACTCACAGAAATCTGCCCGCACTCACACGTAGACCAGGCTGGCCTTGAACTCAGAGATCTGCCCGCACTATGCCTATTGAGCAGTCAAGTTTCTGTTCAGAAGATGTGGGGGTTTTGCTGTTTGACGTGATCGTCAGGAGCCCCCCAAGCTCAAGGCTGCAATCCTAGAGCAGGGGAACAGAGGCAGGATTGTAGCCTGGCTACAGTGTGAGACACTATCTCAAAAATAGAAATAACAACTATCAGGCATATAAGGCCAGAGCCTGTCGTGCACGCCTGGAATCTTTGTAGTCAGGAGGCAGAGGCAGATGGACTGCCATACAGTCAAGGTCATTCTGGTCTACACAGCAAGTTCCAGCTCAGCCACAGCCTTACAGGGAGCCCCTGCTTCTTCAACATGCAAATAACAAGCAAGGGAACGGATGCATTTGGAAGAAAGGGTGGCAGAAAAAGGGAAAAGAGCGACCCCCCCGGGCTTTCTGAGGGATGGGAGGGGAAGGGAGAGGAGGAGCGGAAATGCAGTTCCACAGAAGGTGCCCACCTTTGAGGACAAAGCCTGAGTCTGAGATAGTCCTCTGCTGGACCCTCCACACGCGTGCCAGGTGAAGGAAGGTGGCTGCGTAGAAGCTGTTGACCACTGGGATGACCTTCTGTCGCCGGTTACATTCCCTGCGGGACGAAGGAGGTGACCTGCTCTGCCACAGTGAACCCTACGCACCAGTGCCCTCCTTCCCAGCTGTCTGGTCACCTCACCCCACTGTTCCCCGAGCAGCAGGGCATCCGGGTCAGGTTAGGGAGGCGAGGTGGCTGGTGCAGGGGGATTATCTGTGGAGAACGGAGCATGGATGGGGCTGGACCAGGCTCTGCCCGTCACTCTGATCCCAGGGACTCACCTGGAGAGACACTCTTCCCTCAGGGCCTGGATGGCAATGCGGGTGATGTTCACAGACATCAAACAGAAAGGGAATTGCTGGAATGGAGGGTCAAAGGTCAGTGGTCAGTCAGCTCTAGCCTGGTGCATCTCCTCAGCCTCGGGTGGCTGGCAGGAGCGGCTGCCTGCCGTTACTGCTTCCCACCTTACATGCCAAAACACTTAACTGTGACCTCAGGCCTGGAATCTAGGGTTCCGTATGAGGCAGGTCTAAACTAGCTCTGTATCCAACTCCCTCTTTTTTCATTTTTTTAAAGACCTGGTCTCACAGATCTCATGCTTGACTTAAACTATCTGTAGCCAAGACCAAGCTTGAACTTTTTAATAATTTATTTAATGTGCATGATATGAGTGTTTTGTCTGCATGTATGTCTGTGTACCATGTGTGCACCTAGTGCCTGAGGAGCCTAGAAGAGGGTGTTGGATCCCTGGGACTGGAATGCAGGCAGTTGTGAGTCCTCTGGAGAAGCAGTCAGTGCTCTAACCGCTTAGCCATCTTCCCAACTCTTGCTCTGGAACATCTTCCTCCACCTGCCAAATACTGGGGTCACAGTCATGTGCCACCACACCCAATCTGTGTGGGGCTGGGGATCAAACGCAGGCCTTGTGAATGCTGAGCAAGACTTCGGCCAACTCAACTCTATCCCATCCCCTTTGTGTTTTGACACAGGGTCTCATTATAAGCACTGGCTGGGCTGGAGCTTGCTAGGTAGACCAGGATGGCCTCGAACTTGTGTTCCTCTTGGCCATTCTTTTTTTTTTTTGGTATCTTTATTTGCCTCCATGCCTGGTGGGTTTGAATCGTTTCGAATACCAAAGCAGGCTGATCCAAGCATCTTTTGAGGTTCAGTTGGCCACACTCCTTAAGATTCTGGGGTGTTGTTCTGGAGTGAGATGCTGGCTGGGGATCCCTGTGTGGGCCACTGGCAAGTGTGGACTCCAGGCCCAGCCCTCCCACTTCTGAGTGCCTGCTCTGGGCACGGGCACTGTACCTCTCAGACTCTCAGAACTCCAAACTCCTTTGCTGGAGAGGGGACACGCAAGGACAGAACACAATGCTGATCCCAGAAAGCTAGCAACCATGTCAGCATTGGGGCGCAGTGCCTCCTTAGAGGAGACGGATGTGGCCTACTTCCCTCGGGATTGAGCTACTTTTCAGGTTAAAGTGTTAATAGCCCCGGGATGCATGGAGGCTGGGGGCTCTCAGCATCTGGAGGTTTGAGTCAATCCTCATTTTCTTGAGTCAGGTTTCTCTGTGTTGCTCTGACTATCCCAGAACTCACTCTACAGACCAGGCTGGCCTTGAACTCAGAGATCTGCCTGTCTCTGCCTTCCGAGTGCTGGGATTAAAGGTGTGCACCACCACTGCCACTACTGCCCTGCTTGAGTCGATTCTCTTTTATCAGGGGCACAATGGGCACCTGAAACTTAAATTCTCTCTTAAGTTCTTTCCTTTAGAAAATATTTTTAACTTTACATGTAAGGGTATGTTGCCTGTATGTGTGTCTGTGTACCAGGGATGCCTGGTAGGTCAAAAGAAGGGGCTACTCTCCCAGGTCTGGAGCTACAGAGAGTTGCAAGGTGCCATTTGGGTGCTGGAAATCAACCTGGGTCCTCTGGTAGCTATTGCTCTTAATCACTGAGCCATCGCTCTAGCCCATAACAGCTTTTCTTAATTATATGCATGTATTTATTTCTGTACATGCATGTATGGCACATGTCTGTATGGCACGGGTGAAGGTCAGAGGACAGTTTGCAGGAGTCAGTTTTCTTTTGACTGTGATTCCTGGGGATCGAACTCAAGCCACTGTATAGTGGTGTATCACTTAATCTTAATAGATAAAGCTGCCTGAAGATCAGAGCACAGAGCAGCCACACTAGTCAGCCATAGAGGCCAGGCAGTGATGGCACACACCTTCAATCCCAGCAGCCACACCAGTCAGCCATAGAGGCCGGGCGGTAGTGGTGCTCGCCTTTAATCCCAGCACTAGAAAGGAATATAAAGTGGGAAGAGACAGAAACTCCCTTTCTTTCAGTCTGAAGATTTCACAGAGGAAAGAGCTCTCTAGGGGTGTGGCTGCGTTGCTCTTCAGGTTGAACCCCAATATCTCTCTGGGTTTTTATTATCTGTGCTGTATCACTGGGCTTGGCAGCAAGGGCTTTACCTGCTATCTCAATAGCCCTAAGCCACAGTTTTTAGGAGTAAGCAGACATGGCTTCTGGTTGGCCACGTCTTGTAGACTGCATCTGGAAAGCTCCATGTTTTGGAGGTTCCCAGAGCTGGGGTCAAATTTCACAATGTTATTTGTTGTGTTCTAAGACAGGGTCTTACTATGTGGTCCCCACCAGCCTCAACCTCAGCAAAATCCCCCCTCCTCAGTGCAGGTTTCACAGGGAAACACTGGAATTGCTAGTCAGGGATGTGTGTAGTAACAGCTAGTCAGGGGTGTGCAGTAACAGCTAGTCAGGGGTGTGCAGTAACAGCTAGTCAGGGGTGTGCAGTAACAGCTAGTCAGGGGTGTGCAGTAACGGCTAGTCAGGGGTGTGTGCAGTAACGACTAGTCAGGGGTGTGTAGTAACAGCTAGTCAGGGGTGTGTGCAATAATGGTTTGGGAGGCAGAAGGGGATGGCTGAAGGTTAGCAGACATCAGATGGCTCACAACCACCTTAACTGTAGTTCCAGGGGATCTGATGCCTCTAGCTCTGCAGGTACACACACACACGTGCACACACACACAAGTTATATATACACACATACATCATCTTAAAAATAAGTCTTTCTTTAAAGTGGATGAGTAAAAATTTGAGGGTAAACAGGATATTTGCATAATTTCAAAGTATTTTCTGTAAGGTGGTTATTTATTTGGTTTTATGAGACCAGGTTTCTCTGTAGCTTTAAAACCTGTCCTAGAACTAGCTCTTGTAGACCAGGCTAGCCCCAAACTCACAGAGATTACCTGCCTCTGTTTCCTGAGTGCTGGGATTAAAGGCGTGCACCACCATCGCCCGGCTAAGATGGTTATTAATTGTAAGAGGAAAATGGAAGCTTTATCTAAATGGACATAAACCAGAGGACCCCATCTTAACCAAAGCTAACACCATAGAAGTGTGTGCTCCTTAGTACCAGGCACCCAGAAAAGCACATAACATACACGGTGCCATTCTGCCTCAAATGCATACCTCCAATCTAATTTCGAAAAAAAAAAAAAAAACAAACCAATGAGACAAAACCTAAATTGAGGGATATTCCGAAGAATAACTGACCATGGGCCCTTTAATATGTCAGGGCTGTAAAAGACAAACAGGCTGGAAGAGATCAGGAGACATGACAAGATGCAATGATACAAGCGCAAAGACCGACAGCAGAAGGTGTGCCCGGAACAGAGGCTTCACAGGTATGCACTAGTTAACACTCTGTGTGCGTAATCCCCTTAGAAGATTATTGGGGAAGTGGAATGAATGATATACGGCAGCTCTTTCTAGCAATCCTTTTGCACGTTTTCTGTAAATTTAAAATTGAAGGGACACAAGCCCACTCGAGCATGGCTCCGGCATCAGTCTTGCTAAAAACCATTAGATGACGTTCCTAAAGCTAACCACCAAGGTCTATTCCCTTATTTGGCCACTTCCTCTTCCTGGGGCTGACTACCAAAATCCAGCAATCAAAAGTCCCCTTTGATTCACCCAATTCACATGATCAATTAAAATTAAAACACCTCATCCTAATACTGGATTTCCCCCTTTTTCCTTCACGGTTAATTTTTAGGAGTTTTTATTTAACATCTCTCTCTCTCTCGCTCTCTCTCTCTCTCTCTCTCACACACACACACACACACACACATGCACACACGCACACACTCACTCACTCACACACGCACACGCAAACATACACACAATGCACTTTGATCCATCCCCTTGATACCGCACCTTAGCCCGCTCTCCCTAACAAGTCCCTTCCTACTTCCATCTTTTCTCGTACCCACTGCATTTAATCAGAAGTGCTGTGTGAGCACAGGCGACAGGAGTTGGTAGTCATTCTTGACTGTCACCAGAGAAAAACTTCTGGGCACGTGGGTGAGGGATTATCTCGGTTAGTTAACCGAGGTGGGAAGGCCCTCCCTAAGTATTGGTGGCACTGTCCCTTGGGCTGGTGTCCTGGACTGAGTAAGAAAGACAAAGTCGGTCGCACAGCAGCACTCCTGGTCTTCCTTCTGCTCCCTGACTGCGGACATGGTGTGTCCCACCACCTGAGTCCTTCCTAAACCGCTCTGTCAGGTAATCCGCCATAGCCACAGAATGGTAACTAACACACTTCCACTTATTCATCTTGAAAATACCAGGGCTAATCTTGTTTTCTTCTGTTGGTGTTTTGCCTTTTTGAGACGGGGTCTCCTGTAGCCCAGCTGGCCTGGGATGTGCTATGCAATTGAGGATGACCTTGAACTACTGATGTTCCCACCCCACCACCTGATCAATGCCTGATCTCACCCAGGTTCATTTTGTTCTTTGCCCCTTTCCATGTGGTTTCTCTACCCCTCTTTCCCAGACTCCCGGGCCACGACTGGCTGCCAAGCCCAATAAAGCTCTGTGGAACCTTGGTCTGCCCCTATCTCTTACCTTTCCCCTACTTCCTAAATGTGCCACTGTGCTCCTGGCACAGCTCTTGGACTCAAAGTGTGATGCTCACGCATGCTCAAGCTTCCGCTTACTAGCATGTGTTCCTGTGAATATTCACTCTGTTTGTGGTCCCGGGACTCTGCTGGGGACGCAGTTTCCAGGCAGTGCTGCGACACACGGATGGCCATTTCCAACCCCTGGGGCTGGAGTGTGTGTGTGTGTGTGGCCTGCTTTTAAATCATCCTCCCATTTTCCCCTGCTGGCTTCTGAGTCCTGGCACGGCTGAGGATGACCCTGACTTGTGACCGTCCGGCCTCTCCTTCCAGAGTGCTGGCATCACAGGTGTGCTCCGCAATGCCTGGTTTGTGCCTGAGCGCCAGGCCTGTGGATGCGAAGCAGGCACTCTGCCAGCTGAGCCACATTCCCAGCCCCCGCCCTCTCTTTAGAGACACAGCTCTACTACGTTGTAGACTACACTGGTCTTGAACTCACGACAGACCCATCTGCCTCTGAGTCCCAGAGTACTGGGATTAAAGGTGTGGCCTACCACACTCCAGTTAATTTTTTTTCTCTTTTCTTCGTAAACAGGGTGTCTTGTAACCCGGGTTGGCCTTGAACTTGCTATGAATCTTAGGGTGACCCTGAATTTACAGGTATACCCTAACATGCCAGGCTCTGGGGACCCGTAGTGTGCATCACACCGGTAAATTGTCACGTGCATGTTGAGAGCGGACTCCTGAGAGCAAGTCTCCTGCCTCACACTCAAGCCTGTTTATCTCCAGTGTCCTCCGAGACTCCAAGTCCCGGAGCAGGCTGGCACCCCAGGTCTGGGGGGCAGGGAGGAGAGCAGCAAACAGCCAAGGGCATTAAAGACATTGCACCTTTGGGACTAGCGAGAAGAAAAACCGTTTCCAACAGAAGTTTCCGTTGTTTAGCCCGCGGCATACAACTGCCTGCAGTGGGAACCAGAAGCTGGACGCTCCCTACGAGGAGACCTTGCTTTGCCCGGGGTGATCACTTCAGCACGGGCGGGTTCTTCTGGAACTGCCTGATTTGATGAGCATTCTTATTTGTTACCTGATATTATCATTATTATTATTATTTATTATTATTATTATTTTGGTTTTTCCAAGACAGAGTTTCTCTGCGTGGCCCTGGCTGTCCTGGAACTCGCTTTGTAGACCAGCTTGTCCTCAAACTCACGGAGATCCATCTGCTTCTGCCTCTTGAGTGCTGGAATTAAAAGCGTGCATCATCATGTCCAGCTTATCTTTTTTAAAAATGTTCATTTATTTTATGAATATGAGTGCTCTGTCTGCATGTACACCTTTATGCCAGAAGCGGGCGCCAGATCTCATTACAGATGGTTTGACCATATGGTAGCTAGGAACTGAACTCAGGACCTCTGGAAGAACAGCCAGTGCTCTTAGCTGCTGAGTCATATCTCCAGCCCAATACTTATTCTCTTATTCAAAACTGAAAATATGGGCACCATATAATCTCAGTAGAAAAGAGCTGAACTCAGGGCTTTGTATACGCTGGGCAAGCACCCTACCAACTGAGCCGTATCCCCAAATCTCTAACTTTGATTCTGTACATTTGAAATTTCATGAGAATAACTACTTGTCGTGCAGGGTGGCTCACAGTTGTGATCCTAGCACTCGGAATGCTGAAGCAGGAGGATGGCTATGTATTTAAGGGCAATTGGGCGAACCAGTAAGTTCCGAGACAGTCTGGACAACAGTGAAACACTGACTCAAAAATTAAGAATGAAACAACACAGAACAAGTAGCTGGAAAACTGGCTCCGTGGTAACGAGCACTGGTTGCTCTTGAAAGACTGGAGATGGGTTCCCAGCACCTGTCAGGCAGCTCACAACCACCTGTAACTCTAGCTCCGGGGAGCCCATGCCCTCTTCTGACCTCCATGGGCACCTGCAGATGCACAAATACACATACATAAAAATGAAATAAAATCTTAAAAACAAAAAAGCAAAATAAAAAACAGGAAAACGCACACACACAAACACACACGCACGTGCACATGCAGAGACACACACACAAACACGCGTACACACACACACAAACATGCAGCTCCAAATGACTAAAATCTCAACTCACAATCACCCTTCTTGGCGTCCCTTTGCCACAATCCTCTGAAAACCAAGTCTATATTTACTGTCTCAGATTTGTTCTTCCCTTTTAAACGCAATCCAAGTCAAGACTCTGCCTCTAACACCTGCAAACGTCCTAGCTGCGGTACCCAGTGACAATCCGGCAGACCTTAGGTCTTACAGGCCAGCACCATCTGACCCCAGGCCAAGGCCAACACTACATCCTCCTTGCTGGGACTTTGGGACCTTCTGTCTCTGGGCTCCTGCCTTCTTCCCCTCATCTCCTGCTCATGTGACGTTGGAAGCGCTGTCACTCGTGTTCCGGAGCATCTCACGTCACCTTTGTGACTGACAGCAGAACTCTGCCAGCACCAAGCTCTCAGAATTGCTTGCAGGGCTTCGTAGGACACCGACACCGGCTTCTGGGACCCACAGACGGCCTGGGAGGGGCACTGGGATGGTTCTCCTCCCCCCAATCCTCCTCCTCCTCCTCCCTCCTTCATTTCCTCCCCTCTTCTCTTTTCCTTCCTCTCTCTTTCTAGCTATATAGCGCAGGCTTGCCTTGAACTTGCTATGTAGCCCAGGCTGGTGTGAACTCACTACAGGTATTTAGTCTATGGTAGTGCTGGGGTTCAGCCTGTTAGGTGAGCATTCTCTCCTAGCAACATTCCCAACTCCGGGAAGTTTCAGTGTGAGGCCTTGAACTCTTGCCTCAGCCTCAAGTGCTGGGATTACTGTCACGAAGCTCAGAATGTGCACTTATTTAATTTTTATGTGTATTGTGATTTGCATGCATGTATGTCTGTGTACTGCATGCACTCCTGGTCTTGAGGAGGGCAGAAGAAAACTGTGAGATGCCCAATCTATACTGGAGTTATAGACCACTGTGACCCACCATGGGTGCTGAGA
>JABTXL010003921.1:46672-65754 GCA_025134845.1 Neodon shergylaensis | reverse complement strand
AGGGAGCACCACATCCACAGGGATCCCCAGGGCACCCAAAGGGTACAAGGAGCACCACATCCACAGGGATCCCCAGGGAGGCCTCAGCACAGGAGCAGAGGGCAAAGAAAAACAGGGTTGTCCAGAGAAAGCTGAAGGAACAATCTTTAAAGTCATTTTGGGCTTGGGATGTGGCTCATGTGCTAGAGTACTTGCCTAACATGCATAAAACCCTTGGTTCAGTCCTTAACACTGCACACACCACGTATGATGACGTATGCCTGGAATCCTAGCACGTGAGAGGTGGAGAATCAGAAGCAGTTGGGGATACAGGAGACCCTATCTAATACAAAAAAAAAAACAAAAATATGCTATTTGTTTATTATTTATTTATGTGTATATCTATGTGTGTGCATGCACATTGCCTGCAGGTGGCAGTAATGACTAAATGAGGACGCTGGATTCCTTGTCATGAATAGTTCTGAGCCACCTGACCAGGGTACTTAGAAATGAACTCTAATCCTCTGAAATAACAGCAAGCACTATTAACCACCGAGCTATCTCTTCAGTCTCACATAAAAAAAAAAAAGGCAGCCAGTGGTGGTACATGCCTTTAATTCCAGCACTCGGGAGGCAGAGGCTGGCGGATCTCTGTGAGTTCGAGGTCAGCCTGGTCTACAAGAGCTATTTACAGGACAGGCACCAAAGTTACACAGAGAAACCCTGTCTTGAAAAACCAACAAAACAAAACAAAACAAAACAAAAAACAAGAAAAGAAAAAAAAGTAACATATCTTCATCAAAAGTCTAGTGTGTCAGATTTGAAGAAAAGGCAAAAATATTTTAATTCTGGGGATTAGAGATTCTGGCTAATGGAAAGGTGAACCAGGCATGGTAGTACAAGCCTTTAATCCCAGCACTTGGGAGGCAGAGGCATGCAGGTATCTGTGAGTTTATGCATTCCCAACCTGGGATTCACCTTGTTTCTAAAAAAAGAAAAAAGAAAAGAATGAAAGAGAGAGAAAAGGAAAGAAAATGAAAAAACAGGAAGAAAGGAAGGAAAGAAGAGAGGAAGGAAGGAAGGACTGCACAAAAAATATAAAGGGAAAATGAGCGAGCAACTTCCCACTGTGGCCCTGTAAAGCACACAGGGCACTGCAATGTCATTTCCACGGCACAGGATCCTTCCCAACAGACACCGCCCCTGTGCTCACCAACTTGCCATTCACAAGACGGTGTGAGGTTTTGTTTAGATGTGGTTATGGTTGTTGTTGAGACAGAATATCCCTCTGTAGTCCAGATCAACCCCAGTGCCG
The DNA here is from genome assembly GCA_025134845.1 of Neodon shergylaensis. Lineage (NCBI taxonomy): Eukaryota > Metazoa > Chordata > Mammalia > Rodentia > Cricetidae > Neodon > Neodon shergylaensis. Next base: position 64,460 of record JABTXL010003921.1, on the reverse strand, counting down.
GGAGGCAAGCCCCATGCCCCCACAGCTACAGGAGTAGCTATTATTTCCCTCCTGCAGGACTAACTATCCTTTCTCTCCTTTTCCTCACTAAAAGGTTGGAAACATCTTCCTGCGAAGCCTCGGTGCTGCTGTCAAAGGAGAAGACACTGGGCTAGAGATCTGATTAAAGAGTGCATGGAAGGGCCATGCTGGCCTTGATTCTCAGCACTCTGGAGACAGAGGCAGGGGGATCTACGAGTTCAAACCCACCCTGGGCTACAGAGAGCTACCAACTAAGTTCCATCTCTAGCCCGTTTCATCTTAGCTGTAACTATGTCTGCTACATGCATTTATTTATTCATTGGCACGATCTCAACTGTCCCTTTTCGACCTTTATTCGTTCTAATTCAGCTTTTAGACTAGAAATGGAAGCTATCTCCTCCTTGCAGTTCTCTATTTCCAGCTGTAGAGTCTCTTCAAGGTTTTCTTTTAAACACTGTTCTGCTTGGATCTGTTCTTTTAGGGACAGCATTTCAGCCTTCAGCTTCTCCTCCATTGGGTCTGTTGCTGTCCGCGCATGAATGATGTTCTCACGGGATTTTAACACCAGTTCCCGGAGCACCTCCACAGTATCTGGGAGAATGAAGTCTTCTGCTAGCTGTAATGACACATGCAAGCTCTGCTTCCCCTGGAGGCTGTCATTGTCTTACTGTAACCTCACCACCTCTTCTGAAACCTGTTCACATGACTGCATCTGTTCCTGAACATCCAAAACCTCTGTTGTAACTCTTCAAGTAAGCCCTCAGGGACTTGAGCTCTTACAAGTGCAGATATCTGGTGGCTTGAGTCCTCAGTGCCCTGTTTGATAAAGCCGTCTAGCTCCTGTTTCTCTTTCATTGTCTTCTCTAGCTGGACACTGGCTTGCCTTAGCATGGCTTGCAGCTTTTTCACCTGGTCTCTTGTTTCAGCTTCCTGAATCTGAATTCCTTGTAACTGTTTTTCGTAATTGGAACACAATGTCTACCAAGCTTATTTCCAGCATTATGTACCTCTTTCTGCAGGAGATTCCATCCGTCTCACTCACTAAGCGGTAACCACTAGGAGATACATATGCACTCTCCATACCTTGGGTGACGTTCGAGAGGAGGGATGCTGTCTCCTCCTGTTCAGGCGTCATTGCCTTAATTGCTCTTTGGTTAACTTGAATCCACTTGGCATCTGCAGTGACCCAAGGGACACAGTATCAAAGTTCTCAGACACATAATCTGCTCCAACCAGTGGTTCAAAATCCGACTCATCCAAGTTTCCAGCAGACTTTGCTTTGTAGTTATAGCCTAATGCTTTTGATTGCAATGAGCTTGAAGTTCCCAAGCTGTCTATAGATGGAGCTCTCCGGAGTCCATCTTTAAACATGTCATTGTCCGATTTACTGAATGGATCTCCAGATGGTAACAGCAAGTCTGCATCTAAGGAATGGACTGACCCATGGGTGCTGTCTAAATGCTCCTCGTCAAGTGAAAATGCTGTTGAAGATTCTTCTTGAGCTAAAGCACACACTACTGGTACTTTTACTTCTTCAGAATCTGTTTTGTTGTTGTTGTTGTTCTTTCCAATAAACGCTGAGATTCCAGAAACTGGCCATTGACCTTCTGCCATGTACGTTTTAACTGGCGTTCTTGCTCCAAGAGATGGCAAACTTCATGCAATTCTTTCCTCAATTTCTCAGCATCTTCCTGTAGAACAGATTTCTGAGTGTTCAAAACAGCTCTGTCCTACAGCTTCTCAGCCTCCAGATAATGGTTGAGTTCCTTAACCTTTGGCCTCCAGCTCTTTAATCTTCTCTTCAGCTTCTGTCAGTTTATCTTTAGAGCTGCAATTTCCTTTTCCATGGGCATCACGACAGAGCGGAGCTTCTCAGCATCTTCTTGGGCCCTTTTCATTTCATTTTCTAAATTTTCTTCCTCTTGACCTTCAGACAACCTTATTCTCAAATCAGCTATTTCCCGCTCTGCATTTTCTCGATACTGTGCCCACTGTGCTCGCTCCTGCTCCAGCCTCAGAAGAAACTGATGCTCATAGTCACGAACTGTCTCTTTCATTACAGCTTCAAGTGAAGAAACCTCTTCTCTCCACTGCCTTTAACCTTCATCGATAGCTTCTTGTTTAGTATTCTCAGAGGCTGTGGCGATTGTCTTGATATTCTCTATCTCTGCCTGAGCCTCCCACGGCTGCGTCTGAAGGTGACCCAGATCAACCTGTGCAGCTTGCAATACTGCATTTTGCCTCTTCAGATCCTCCTCTTTAGCCAAATACAGCTCCTTAAATTTTGCTCTCTTTTGATTAAATTCTTGCTCAAGCTGCTGCTGTACACATGAAAATTCTGCATTATTTTTTTCCAATTCTGCTACCCATTGCTGAACAGAAACTTCTCTCTGCTTGCTCCAAGAGAGGGACTCCTGCTCCTTTATCAGACCCTTATTAAATTAACTCTTAAAACATGTATTAGCCCATTCATTATTCTAGTATATGTTAGCCACATGGCTTGGTACCTTTTTCAGCAAGGCAGTCACATCTTGCTTCTTTGGTGGCGGGCTCACAACTGTGGGAGAATGGGCTTCCTCTTTCCCAGAATTCTCCTGTTCTCATTGACCCACCTCTACTTCCTTTCAGGTTGTCCTGCCTATACTTCCTGCCTGACTACTGGCCAATCAGCGTTTATTTAAAATATAATTGACAGAATACAGACCATTCTCCCACACCACAAACCAAAGTTTAAGACCATAGAAGTCACATAATTACAGCACAAGTACATTTGGAGCGCCAAAACAGAAACAGCTATAATGGAACTTGTTTCTGCTTTCACAAAAAATTCTGACTTTGGGTAAAATGTGTCCATTCTGGTGTGACTTAGGTGACTGCAATGCTTAAGAGTCATTAAAAAAAAACTTCGTTAACTTATTATTATCAGATGTATGTCCGTGTTTGTGTGAGCACACATGTACAACAGTGCATGTGTAGGTCAAAAGACAACTTCTGGAAGTCGGTTGTCTCCTTCTCCCTTTACGACGTGGGTTCTGGGGATTCATCTCTAGCCATCTGGCTTACATAGCGAGCCCTTTATCTTGCCAGCCCTGAAGCTCGTAGTCAGGTCTGGAGTACTAGAACATCTTAAACTGATAAACAGGAATGAAACACACATGTGTATCAACTGCTGAGTTTATGTTTGTGTCATCTTTGTAAATATATCACTTTCAAATGGAACTCCCACGAATGACTGACTAAGCTCACATATTAGAGAGCAGACACTGTGCCAACCAGAATCACAAAATACAAAATGCTGGGCTTAGAGAATACCAACCTGAAGCCAGGCATGGTGGTTCATGTCTGCAAACCCAGCACTCAGGAAGACTGCTGTGAGTCTAGGGCTAGCCTGGGCTATGGTAAGACCATGTCTTAAAAATAGTAATAGTAATGAGAAAAAAAACTTTTAATAACAAAAAGATTGAAAAGAATACTAAACAGGTCATTGCTCAGTCTGCCATTGAATCAACCCTTTTTAAATCATGAGTATTCATGACTTTCAATGACCTTGTACAAACAGGATCTGGTACTTGGGTATATCTTTTGTCCTCTCCAAAAGACTTCACTTTGAGTTTTATGAAAATTATAATTCATATATTTTAAAAATTGCCAGGCATGGTGTCATACATCTTTAATGGAAGCACTTGGGAGGTGGAGGAAGAGGCAGGCAGATCTCTGTGAGTTCCAAGCCAACCTGGTCTACTTAGACCCCATCTTGAAACAAAACAGGAAGGACAGGAACTAGAGGAAACACTGTCACATGACTTTGATCATGGGATACCCTGCACCAATTTGGGACTCCAACAGCAGGCAGGACACCAGATGCAGCCCTTTCTGAACTTCACTGAACCTTGGACCTTAGGTAGGGTCTCATGTAGTCTTGGGTGGTCTTGAACTCACAATCTAGCCAAGAATAACTTCAAACTTCTGACATTTCTACCTCCCTCAAGTTCCCAAGGGCTGGAGATACAGGCATGTGCCATCATGCCTGCTTAAAACCCATTCCACAGAATATTACCCAGCCTCTGGCGCTTTGTTGTACTAATAAAAAATGGATTGAAGGAACAGACGTGCGGATTAAATAAAACACCCTGAAAGGTAATGAAAACTGAGGCGAAAATGGCGGGAAGCAGAGATCACTCACTGCCGCTCCTTACTAGCTGTATTTTTTTTTTTTTTTGGCCAAATTACATAAGCATCTGTGAGTTCTCACGGGACCATCGTAAGCATGAGCAATTCTTCATCTTCTTATAGGGGATGCAGTCTGGGGTTGTTATTGACACAGCCATGGCCTTAGGTCAGCAAATCAGAGTGGGGTGGGGAAATGGATTCAGGGTCCTAAGGAATGGACTGCGAGGACATTCCATCTGGCTGCTTCCAGCCTTGGGGTAGCAGACACAGACTCAGAACGACTTAGTTATATAATGCCGACAGACTTGGTCTTGTATGCATAGAGAAAATGGAGTTCAATCTTTAGCATGCAAGACTATGGGAGATCAAAATGAGGGACAAAATGGATGAACAAAAAGACAGGAATGAGGTCTTGGGGATTTGGCTCAGAGCATCTGCCTAGCAAGTGCAAGGCCATGGGTTTGGTCTTCAGCTCCCACTCCAGAGAGGAAAAACTGGAGAGGGATGGCTTAGCAGTTAAAACCACTTGCTGCTCTTCCAAAGGATCGCAGTTTGGCTCCTAGCACCTGTACTGGGAGCTCATAGATAACAGTAATTCTAGCTTCAAGGCATCCAATACTCTATTCTGGCCTCCACAGGCACCCAGCAACACTCATACACACACAGACACACACACATGCATATATGCATAAACACAATTCTTTAAAAGCGAGAGAGCAAGGTGGTGCACTCCAGCAACAGGGAGACAGAGGCAGGAGGATCACAACAAGTTCAAGGCCAGCTTGACCTATAGAATGAGCTCTAGGAAAGATGGGCCTACACAAGACCTTGTCTCAAAAGAACAGAAAACAATGAATAAGGAGTGTGGAACACAGGGAAAGTGGTGGGGCTGGACACAGCCTTCCTACCTTCAACCCTGGTCTCCGAGCACCTTGATCATTGATAGACCTATCTCTCACCCAATGCCCTCTCACCTACAAGTGGTCTGACCACATCTGTGAGTCAGAAGAAAAACCCTGGCGAGAGGGTGAGGGAATCTGCCATTGCAACAGTTATGCAACACAAAGTTCAAGGTTTCAGCTAGCCTTATCCAGTGGGTGCCCAAAATCTGGAGAGGGATGGACAAACCATGTATGCACTGTCCCTGTCCTCTTGGAGCCAGAAGATGATTCTGACATGACATAGGGACCCACAGGAGTGACTGTGTGTGCGTGCATGTATGTGTGTGTGTGTGAGTGTGTGTATGTGTGTGTGTGAGTGTGTGTATGTGTGTGTATGAAGCAAATATCTCTAGCATAACTCATGCAGTTCACATTTTTCTTTTCCTTTCTTTTACTATTTAATTGACTCCTTTATTTTGCCTCTCCCGTTTATCCATCAGCTAAACAGCACTTATTTAGTTATCCTGTGAATGGAAATTAGCCAAGAGCACTATTTTTTTGGTGGTGGGGGGAAGGGTTTCTCTGTTTAACAGTCCTAGCTGTCCTGGAACTCACTTTGTAGACCAGGCTGGCCTTGAACTCACAGAGATCAGCCTGCCGCTGCCTCCTGAATGCTGGCATTAAAGGCGAGGACCACCATGCCTGGCTCTGTACGGTCTCATTTTCAGACTGTCCTTGAGGATGGGAGGAGTTTACATTCTCACTGCTGTGTTGGTGAGATGGCTCACGCCTCCAAGGTTGGTAACCTGATTTCATCCTTGGATCTGAACAGTGGGAGAAGAGGACTGATTCCAGCAAGCCACCCTCTGGCCTGCACTCCCCCTATAAACAGAAATAATAATTTAAAATTTTCACTGTAAACTGATAAACACGGCTTGCCCGGAAGCACATAGCAAACCGCCAACAGATCAGCTGGCTCCTAACCCAACACTGTTTCTAACTTTTGTTGGGGAATGATACATACAAAACTCTGAAAGGGCAGGAGCAAGGAGGATTCAGACGAGGGAAAGCAGATCCTTGGTGGCTCTGACCTGGGTCCCACCCAAACCCTAGGGGTCCTTGGAGTCCTTACCACCTGGCTGCCATCCATTGGTTTCTGTGGTCAGGGCCTGGAGAATGCCATGGTTCTTCAGCTCTGAGATCTGTAGGGGCAGGCGACCTTTACAGTGAAAGTAGACTTCCTGTCTCCCCCCACACAGCTCTTCCCACCCACTGTATATGAAACATTCTGGAAATGAGAGGCAGAATATAGAATGAGAGAAGAATATAGTTTGCTCTGATAGACTGATTAAAAGTAAGTGTGTGTGTGTCTCTGTGTGTGTGTGTGTGTGTGTGTGTGTGTGTGTCTGTGTGTGCACTTACATAGGCCAGAGGTGAACTTGGGTTTTGTTATTCAGGAGACTTCCACTTTGCTTTTTGCAAGAGAGTCTCTCACTGGTCCCTGAGGCTCCCCACTTTGGCTAGACTAGCTGCCCATTGAGCCCCAAGATCTGCCCGCCTCTTCCCCACAGCACTAGGATTGCAAGCACAGCCCCCATGCCTAGCCTTTTATGTGCGTTCCAGGGATCAAAACCAGGTCCGCATGTGGGCAGGACAACAACTTTACTGTGGATTACCTCAGTCTTAACTGCCTGTGTGTGTGCACACTCACGTGAGCTCAAAGCCAAGTGCACACTAAACACCCATTCTATACTGAGCTACACACCAGTTCTAAATTCAATCTTGTTTTTGTTGAAGACAGAGTATAGCTATATTGCACAGGCAGGCCTTGAACTCTTGTCTTCCTGTCTCAGACTCTGATGTGCTCGGGTTTACAGGCCTGCACCACCTCCTCCAGCTGAAAGATATTCTTAAAGTGGAGTTCCTGGATACGTTGACTGTGCGGTTGCAGTTTGTTAATGTGTGGGACAAACGCATGTCCTGTTGAATGTTATAAACACAGAGGCACACAGCCCCTTGGGACAGCGGTGTGCTTTGGCATCCCTAGTGCATTCGATGCTCATCCTCTGGGTGCTATGATCTTATCAGACAGACATTGTGTGTCGGGTTTGTGCTTGCCCTCCTGTGTCCCCAGTACACAGAAGCCTAGGCTGGCAGCAGAGGCACGCAAGAGCAGGTGATATATACCGGAACTCCTCTGAAAGCCATGAGTGTGCCACTGTCCTTGTACAATGAGGAGTGCCCAGCAGAGACACTTTCCACCTGCAAGACAGACAGACAGACCAGGGTCAACTTCCTGCAGCAATCTCCCATAGCCCATGGTTTAAATTCCTCATCTTAGCCGGGCGGTGGTGGCGCACGCCTTTAATCCCAGCACTCGGGAGGCAGAGGCAGGAGGATCTCTGGGAGTTCGAGGCCAGCCTGGTCTACAGAGCTAGTTCCAGGACAGGCTCCAAAGCCACAGAGAAACCCTGTCTCGAAAACAAAAAAAAAATTCCTCATCTTTTCCTAGAATAAGAAAGAAATGAACTTTGGTGAAATCTAAAGAAAACCATTTAGACATGGTGGCGCACTTGGGAGGTCGAGGCAGGAGAACAGAAAAGCCTATCTCTACCCTCAGCTCCCACAGAGGGGGTGGTGCTGCAGGCTTTTGCTTGAGACACTGGATTCACATGATCTGAAGAGAAGCATGTAGCATTGTACATGTAGTACTGTAGGTCTAACACGGTGTAGCACGGATATGGCTAGGGTACCCACCATAAGAGAAAGGAAGGGAGCATAAAAGGTAGAAGAAGGGAGTACAAAACCATAAAAGGATTACTTAATGTTATTTAAGAAATCACTTGATGTATGCATGTATGCTTGTAAATATGTATGTATGGGGTCATGTGTGTCAAAAGCATGCATGTGCAGGTCAAAGGGCAATTTGTAGGGGTTGGGTCTCTCCTTCCACTATGTCAGTCTGGGGACAGAACTCAGTAGACTTGGCAGCAAGCGCCTTTACAGCTGAGCCATCTCGCCGGCCCCTAAGTCCTGGAACTTGCATCAGTGAAGTTCATTTAGGCACTTTGCCCAGCCCTTTCACTCAGCAAACCTTTCCCTTGATAGCGTTTAAAAAACATTAGAGCTAAGTAGCGGTGGCGCGCACCCGTAATCCCATCTCTTGGGAGGCAGAGGCAGGTGGAGAGTCTGAGTTCCAGGACAGCCAGGGCTACACAGAGACACTGTCTCAAAAAACAAAACAAAACAAAAACCAAACAAAAAACAAAAGAAGCAAAACCAAATCACAGCAACAAAACACTTGCATAACTGGTTCCCTCTCACATCACAAGCACAGATTAGGGGCCAGTCCTCCTACCACATTAGGAAAGAATTCTATAAGCCAGTAAATTAAAAGAATTTTTTTTTTCAGGAAGCACGTGACAGGGAGGGAGAGTCAGTTTTCTTAAGATGTGTGGGCCCTGAATGGTCCCAGTGCCCCAGCAGCTCCCGTCGCACCCACAAACACCTGAGCAGAACAAACTACACTTGAGGCATTATTTTTTTTTAATTAAAAGGAAGTCATAAATTTGGGAGTCGTTGGGAGTGGCTCTGGGAAGAGTTAGGGGCAGAAGTACGAGGCAAATGCTATCTATCACATATATATACCATATATATGTACCAAATTCTTGAAGTTAGTAAAAATAAAATTTAAAACACACACAGGGGATTTTGTCTCAAAGCTACCACTCAACCATTTCCCCAAACCAAACAAACCATACAACCGAGAGTGGTAGTTACAGCCTTGAAATCCCAGCACACAGGAGGCAGAGCCATCGCCTAAGATGCCGTTAGTGACCAGTCTAGGCTACAAAGCAAGACCGGCACACACACAAAACACAAAAATAATCCAGTAGAAAATCCATGATTTGCACAGAAGGAAATACCATTTTAAATGACTTGAAGTGTGAGGTTTGTGTAGGCGCACGTGTGACAGTCATGTCTATCCTCACTTCCCACCTTGCTTTGAGACAGGGTCTCTTATTCCTCGCTGGTGTGCCAGGCCAGCAGGAACATTGAGAGGACTACCTCAATCTCGCCATGGGGGTCACAGGCACAGGGCACCACATCTGGTCACATGGGTTCTGGGGATCCACGTTGTGCAGAAAGAGCTTCACCCTGTCAACCACCTCCCTGGCTCAAAAGCACATCCTTAGTGTTAAGACCTGTATCTTATTTTTATTGTGTGTGTTTTTCCGTGTATCTGAGAATGCCATGTGTGTGCAGGCGCTCAAGGAGGCCAGGAGAGGCTCGGGTCCTGCGGTGACAAGCCCTCTGACGTGGGTGCTGGGAACTGAACCCAGGAGCTCTGCAAGAGCAGCAAGTGCTCCACTGCTGAGCCCTCTCTCCAGCCCCAAGATTTAAAAATCATAGATGTGGGCTGGAGAGATAGCTCAGAGGTTGGGAGCATTGCCTGCTTTTCCAAGGGTCCTGAGTTCAATTCCCAGCAACCACATGGTGGCTCATAACCATCTGTAAAGAGGTCTCATTCCCTCTTCTGGCCTGCAATCATACACACAGACAGAATATTGTATACATAATAAATAAATAAATAAATATTAAAAAAAATCATAGATGTGATGGCTATTCTTGGTTGTCAGCTAGACTACATCTGGAATTAACAAATCTAAGCTGCTGGACAGACCGTGGGGGATTTTTCTTGGCCATCTGAAGTGGAAGGAGGCGCCTTAACTCTGGCCCACATCTGCTTTTGGCAGCCTACATAAGGGACACAAAAACGGAGGCTTTGGCTTTGCCTGCTGGCCCTCGCTCTCCCTGGCAAGTCCATCCCTTCAGTGGCATTAGAGCCGACTTCCTCAGGATTCTGGTGTGTTCTCAAGACCAGCTGAGACATCCAGACTCATGGACTCAACAACTGCCGGATTCTTGAACTTTCTGTTAGGATAGGAGGATCACAACCTGTAAGCCACTCGAATAGACACACACACACACACACACACACACACACACACACGCACACACACACACAATCAGTTCTGTCCTCTAGAGAACCCTAATTAATACATATGAATAAATGGCATATGAACTATTCTGAGATAATGTTTCAGTGGTTAGGTTCTCAAAGGTCAAAAAATGTGATATTTTTTTTTAGCTAGATGATCAAGGGTTACAATAACATGCAGGCGTGTCTAACCTTTAACCTTACAACAGACACTGTCATCTATAAAATTTACAATCAAGAACTACAGACTCAAGTTATAAAAAAGAGAAAGTTGCAAGAAAGATGTTTTAATGCTGTAAATGTCCTCTTAAAGAATATAGTTTTGCTGGGCGGTAATGGTGCACGCCTTTAATCCCACAGCACTTGGGCAGCAGAGGCAGTTGTATCTCTGTGTTCAAGGGCAGCGTGGTCTACAAAGAGAGTTCCAGGACTGCCGAGGCTGTTACACAGAGAAATTCTGCCTTGAAAAACAAAACAAAACAAAAAAACAATCAAACAACCAAATGAAACTCTAAACCTTAAAGTAGGTCCGCTCAGTGAGACACAGTGCAGTCCTGAGGAAGTGCTGGTCTCTGGGATTTATCACAGCACACAGACCACCGTATCCGTGTGCCAACTGTACGACCCGAGAGTCTCTTTCCACGCACCCTGTGGAACTTAGCTTTCCTTTCTCAGAATGGAAGAGACGCCTCTATCTTTAATATTCATTCCATCACTGTTGTTTGTTTGGAATCTTGTTTTATTCTGGAGCTCTGGCTGGCTTATAACAAGTGCTGAGCCCTTTGTTTCCAGCTCCTCCTGAGGGCTGTGGTGACAGGTGGGGAAGTTTTAACAGAGAGCCACCTCACCGTATTCTACCCATGTGTTTCATTTATCTTACCATTCCTTCCTACCTTTCTCTTTCCTCCTCTCTTTCCCATTGTCAAACACACACACACACAGTGCACAGGATGCTGTGAGTTCAAGCCCAGCCTGGTCTACAGAGTGAGTTCCAGAACAGGCTCCAAAGCTACAGAGAAGTTCTCAAAAAACCAAAGGAAAAAAAATTACACAAATCTGTAGCAGGGCAATTGTGGCACACGCCTTTAATCCCAGCATTCAGCAGGCAGAGAATGGCAGATCTCTGTGAGTTCGAGGCCAGCCTGGTCTACAGAATGAGGTCCAGGACAGCTGAGGCTACCCAGAGAAACCCTTTCTCAATTTTTTTTTAAGACTTAAGACTTATTTTATGCATATGAGTATGAGGCCGGCATGTATGCCTGTGCACATCATGGACACATGCCTGCAACCTGTAGAGGCCAGAAGGCATCAGGTCTCCTGGAACGGGAACTACAGATGGTCACGACCCATCACATGGTGCACACGCTGAATCTGGAGCCTCTGCAAGAGCAGTCAGTGCTCTTGACCACTGAGACATCTGTCTAGCCCCTTATTTTCTTTTGAGACAGGACTTGATTGTGCTGCCCTGGCTGGTATGGAACTAACTAAGTAGATCAGGCTGGCCTCCAACTCACAGAGATCCACCTGTCACTGCCTCTAAGTGCTGGGACTAAAGGGGTGACCACCACACCAAGTTCTATTTTGACTTTTTAAAGATTAAGTGTGAGCCGGGTGGTGGTGGCGCACGCCTTTAATCCCAGCACTCGGGAGGCAGAGGCAGGCGGATCTCTGTGAGTTCGAGACCAGCCTGGTCTACAGCGCTAGTTCCAGGACAGGCTCCAAAGCCACAGAGAAACCCTGTCTCGAAAAACCAAAAAAAAAAAAAAAAAGATTAAGTGTGTATATATGTGTGAGTGTATGTCATATGTGTGCAGAGGCCACGAAGGACACCAATCCCTGGAGCTTTAGTTACAGGAGGCTATGAGCCAACTGACGTGGGTCCTCTAGAAGAATAGCTAACTTTTTTTTTTTGCTTTTTGTTTGTTTTGTTTTGTTTTGTTTTTCAAGATAGTTTGTAGCTTTGGGGCCTGTCCTGTAACCTGCTCTGTAGAACAGGCTGGCCACAAACTCACAGAGATCTGCCAGCCTCTGCCTCCTGAGTGCTGGAATTAAAGGTATGTGCCACCACCGCCCAGCTCTAGCACCCTCTATAAGTCTTATGACTCCCATGCATACAATCCAAGTTTCTGTGCAAAGGGCTACACGGAGACCTTCTCTTATATGTCTTTCTGCTTTCCACATCCATCGGCCTAGTACAAGATACAATAAATTTTTATTGACAATATATCTCAATAATGATTGGTAAATGACTCATCAAAAGTCTCTCAACCAAAAAAAAAAAAAAAAAAAGCCCAGGATCAGACAGTTTCAGCTCAGAATTCTACAAGACTTTCAAAGAAGAACTAATACCAATACTTCTCAAATTATGCCATATAATAGAAACAGAAGGAACATTGCCAAACTCTTTTTATGAAGCTACAAGTACCCTGATACCCAAACCACAGAAAGACATTACTAAGAGAATTGCAGACCAATCTCACTCATGAACATTGATGCAAAAATACTAAATAAAATACTGGCAAATCAGAACCATCATCCACCATGACCAAGTTGGCTTCATCCCAGAGATACAGGGATAATTCAATGTATGAAAGAAAATCTGTCAACGTAATCCACCATATAAACAAGCTGAAAAATAAAAAGCATGTGATCATCTCATTATATGATAGTTTGTATAAGTGATCCCAAAAATTCTACCAAGGAACTTCTACAACTCATAAACACTTTCAATAATGTAGCAGGATACAAGATTAACTCAAAAAAATCAGTAGCCCTCCTGTACACAGATGACAAAAGGGCTGGGGAAGAAATCAGAGAATCAACACCCTTCACAATAGCCACAAATAGCATAAAATATCTTGGATTAACTAATCAAACAAGTGGAAGACTTGTATGACAAGAATTTTAAATCTTTGAAGAAACAAATTGAAGAAGACACTAGAAAGTGGAAAGATCTCCCATGCTCTTGGGTAGGCAGAATTAATATAGTAAAAATGGCAATCTTACCAAAAGCAATCCACAGATTCAACGCAATGCCCATCAAAATTCTTCACAGACTTCAAAAAAAAAATAGGTACTCAACTTCACATGGAAAAACAAAAAACCCAGGATAGCCAAAATAATCCTATACAATAAAAGAACTTCTGGAGGCATCACAATCCCTGACTTCACAAACTCTACTACAGAGTTACAGTACTGAAAACAGCCTGGTATTGGCATAAGAACAGACAGGAGGACGAATGAAACAGAATAGAAGACCCGGATATCAATCCACACATCTTCGAACACATGATTTTTTTAAAAGATTTATTTATTTATTTATTATGTATACAACATTCTGCCTCCATGTATACCCGCATGCCAGAAGAGTGCATCAGATCTCATTACGGATGGTTGTGAGCCACCATGTGGTTGCTGGGAATTGAACTCTGAACCTCTGGAAGAACAGCCAGTGCTCTTAACCACTGAGCCATCTCTCCAGCCCCCGAACATGTGATTTTTGATAAAGAAGCAAAAAATATCAAATGGAAAAAAGAAAGCATATTTAACAAGCGGTTCTGGCATAACTGGATATCAACATGTAGAAGAATGAGAATAGACCCATACCTATCACCATGCACAAAACTCAAATACAAATGGATAAAAGACCTCAACATAGTCAGCCACACTGAACCTCATAGAAGAGAAAGTGAGAAATACACTTGAATGCATTGGTACAGGAGACCACTTCCTAAATATAACCCCAGCAGCACAGACACTGAGAGAAACAATTAATAAATGGAACTTCCTGAAACTGAAAAGATTCTGTAAAACAAAGGACACGGTCAACAAGACAAAACGACAACCTACAGAATGGGAAAAGATCTTCACCAACCCCACATGAGACAGAGGTCTGATCTCCAAAATATACAAAGAACTCAAGAAATTGTTCACCAAAAGAACACATAATTCAATTTAAAAAAATGGAATACAGACCTAAACAGAGAACTCTCAACAGAGGAATCTAAATGGCTGAAAGACACTTAAGGAAATGCTCAATATCCTTGGTTATCAGAGAAATGCAAATCAAAACAACTCTGAGATTCCATCTTACACCTATAAGAATGGCCAAAATAAAAAACACTGATGACAACTTATGCTGGAAAGGTTGTGGGGAAAAGGGAACACTTCTGCATTGCTGGTGGTAGTGCAAGCTGGTACAATTCCTTTGGATGTCAATGTGGTGATTTCTCAGAAAATTAGGAAACAACCTTCCTTGAGACCCAGTAATACCACTTTGGGTATATATTCAAAGGATGCTCAATCGTGCCACAAGGACATGTGCTTAGCTATGTTCATAGCAATTTTGTTTGTCATAGCCAGAACCTGGAAACAACCTAAATGCCCCTCGACCAAAGAATGGATAACGAAAATGTGGTACATTTACACAATGGAGTACTACACAGCAGAAAAAATAAAGCATCTTGAATTTTGCAGGAAAATGGATGGACCTAGAAAACATTGTTTTGAGTGAGGTAACCAAGACACAGGAAGACAATTATCACATGTACTCACTCATAAGTGGTTTTTAAACATAAAGCAAAAAAAAAGAAAGAAAAAGAAAAAACCAGCCTACAAACCACAATCCCAGAGAACTCAGACAACAATGAGGACAATAAGAGAGACCTACATAGATTTAATCTACATGGGAAGTAGAAAAGACAAGATCTCCTGAGTAAATTGGGAGCATGAATACCTTGGGAGAGGATGGAATGGGGGAGGGGAGAAGCAGGGAGGGGAGCAGAGAAAAATGTAGAGCTCAATAAAAATCCACAAAAAAAAAAAAAGAGAAAAATATTTGGTGAATAAAAATCAGATTCATTTTATTCTCCTCTGGCTGGATCTCAGCCCTGTCCTTAGACTTCCCTTTGGAAGAACAGTTTGTCCCCTTCTGAGGACGAGGAAACCTCCCTGGAGAGCTCAGCAAATGCTCTGTCTGTATTCTGGTCCCTGAACCTCATTTCTGGCAGCAAGACAGAGGGGAAGGTATAGAGTGTAGGCTAGCTGCCAGGCTCACATGGACATACGCACGCGGTGACTGTGGGCCAGCGGGCCTCAGGGTGGCGGTCAGTAAGCTGCTTACATTTTTATCAATTTGATATAAAACTAGCACAGTTGGGGGGAGTAGCCTCCGCTGGGGAAACATCTCTCTCATACGTACGGGCCTTTAGACAAGTCTGTTATTTTGAGACAGGGTTTCAATTCCAGCCTGGAATTCACTATGCAGACCCAGGTGTCTTTGAACTCAACTCTGCCTGTCCTTGACTCCTGAGTGCTGGGATTAAATGCCTGTGCCAGTCTGTCTGACTGATACTTTCTAGAGTAACAGTTGATGAGGGAGGGCCCAGCCACTGTGGGCAGTGCACACCTGCTCAGGAGGTCCTGGGAGGTATAAGAAAGCAGGCTGAAGGCTGAATGCGAGCCCGAGGAGCAAGTCAGTAAGTAATAGTGTTCTCTATGGCTGTGTCAGTTCCTGCCTCCAGGTTCCTTTCCTGACTTTCCTCAGGGATGGGCTGCTAGTTCTAAAATGAACTAAATGTCTTCCTCTACTTTTGGTCATGGTGTTTTTCACAGCAATAAAAACACTAAGGAAGGGGGGTGAAGAGATGGCTCAGCGATTAAGAGCACTGACTGCTTTTGCGGGAGACACAGGTTCAGTTTCATAGACACTCACAACTGTCTGTAAGTCCAAGATCTGACACCCTCACATAGACATACATGCAGACAAAGTACCAATGCACATTAAATAAATAAATAAATAAAATTTAAAAAGCTAAGTCAGACAATCAGCAAAAGCCAGTGAATGACAAGGAAGAGAATACTAAATTAAATGATGTTATGTCCAAGCAATACTGATTTATTTGGGAATTTCAGACACCATCCCCCTTCCCCACACAAGCAAGCGGAAACAAGAATCTTCAAATAACCCAGGAAACAAGACACCACCTACATGTGGACAGATTCTTCTGGTTTTGAGACAGAATCACAGGAGCCCAGGCTGACCTTGAACTCATTCTGTAGCTGAGGATGTCCTAGAGTTCCTGATCCTTTTGTCTCCAACTCCCAAGTGTTAGCATCACAGATGTCCCACCATGGTGGCTTAGAATCACCTGTCTCTTTCTGTCTGTCTATCTGTGTGACAGTCTGTCTGTCTGATCCTGGAAATAGAACCTACTGCTGCAGGTACGCTAGGCAATTGCTTTACTGCTGAAATACACCTTCAGCCTATGGTCTCCAAGAATATAGATATACGACCACTTCCCCTAAATATTTCTAAAACTCCACATTGTCTCATTAACAGTGCAGTCCCCAAACAGCACCTCCTTCTCCGAGCAGGAGCGCTCACCTGTCCATCTCGCAGTTTTTTCTTGGTCCCAACAGAGCAAGATCTTTCATTCATGCCTCAAGAACACTGGTTCAGACGAGCCTGTCCTCAGGCTCTGGAAAGGGTTTGACTCAATGGTCTGAGCTCCGGAGCTCCCAGGAAAGCCACAGGCCCACGCGCTCTACCTCTGCCTTCCTTCTTGGCAGCCATGCAGGCTACAAGTAAGCAAACAGTCCCTTTGTGCCATCACCAAGGTGCAGGAGGTTTCTGTGAGTCCTGAACGGAGCCCTGGGGACTGTGAAGCTTCACTCTGGAAAACAGCGATGGGGCGGGGCTGGGAAAAGAAGAAAAAACTGGCTCCGTCATTCAGTTCTGCCTCCATGCAAGGAGGAAAAGACTTTTAAAATCTTCTATCAACTGTGAATCTATTCTAAATACACAGGATGCTTAGCCAGATGTCTACTGCTTACTGCACACAACGCAGGACTGGATGGGACATACAGGGGACTGGAGGGGGTTGGAGATGGACTGTGACTGTCTAGTTGGCAGTGGCACTGACCTAATTAGTGGGGTCTGTTTCTGGCCATGACCTCACTGAGACCTAGCTGGCTTATGGGGGTGAGGCTGACTGGTGGTTGCACTTTACTGAAGAGCTCTGGCTCTGTTCAGGTGCTAGACCCAGGAGGAGCTCTGGGGCTTACGAATCTAAGCCTGTTCCCCAGAGGGACGGAAAAACTCAAAATACCAGATGATATCGTAACCTTGCTAAGTCAAAATGACCAAATTTGTGTGTGTGTGTGTGTGTGTGTGTGTGTGTGTGTGTGTGTGTGTAGTTTTGGTGCTGGCGATGAAATCCAGGTCTTCATGCATGCCAAGCTACCACTGAACTACATCTTCAACTCAATTTACATGTGCACACGCAAGCATACATGTTCCTAATAACCCCAGGTGCTGTTACAAGCCAGGTTCTGTTCAGCTTAGTTTTTCAGACAGGATCTCTCATTTGCCTGGAATCCAACAAGCAGGCTGGGCTGGCCAGCCAGTGAGCTTTAGAGATCTGTCTGTCTCCACAGTCCTAACGCTGTGATTACAATAATGTGTTACCACACCACCACACTCAATTTTTAGAAATTATTATTTGTATTCATGCAGGTATGTCTGTCTATCATGTATGCACAGATTCATAGGGTATCAACTGGAGATGGAGCTACAGATGCCTGTCAGCTGCCATGCAGGTGCTGAGAGCTCAATCCTGGTCCTCTGCAAGGGCAACAAATGTTCTTAGCTGATGAGCATCTCTCTCTCTCTCTCTCTCTCTCTCTCTCTCTCTCTCTCTCTCTCTCTCTCTCT
>JABTXL010003921.1:26774-46662 GCA_025134845.1 Neodon shergylaensis | reverse complement strand
TCTCTCTCTCTCTCTCTCTCTCTCTCTCTCTCTCTCTCTCTCTCTCTGACGTAGGGATGTGGATATACAAACAGGATGTGGAGATGCAGTTCAGTCTGGCCTCAGACTTGCTATGTAGCCGAGGCTTGCTTCTGCTTCTCAAGGGCTGGGACAATGCTGTGGAAAGCTGAAAACTCTCGCCCTGCTCCTATGCTTTCATCTCATGTTGTCCAGGACTAGGGCAGGACAAAGATCACATCACAATCAGGAGGAACTAGACATCATGGACACCTGTCACACCACATGATTGTGTCAAACTGAGACAGTCTTCTCGTGGACAAGAGTTCCCAAGACCTTAGTGGCAGGGATTGATGTGTGTGGGTCAACAGAAAAAACATGAGGCCTGGGACATAGATGAGAGGAAAAGCAATTGCTCATCATGTGTGAGATCCTGGGTTCAATTCCCAACAATGAAAAAAAATATGTAGATCAGGGATCACCCTCAATATGGTAGTGTATGCCCCTGGAGGAAGAGTCAGGAAAATAACTCTAAGTATGAGGGCCACCTCATCTACATAGAGCTCCAGTCTACATAGCAAGACTTTGTCTCAGTAAAAAACAAAACAAGGGCAGGTGAAATGGCTTAGTGGGTAGAGGTGCTTGCCAGCAAGACTGACGACCTGAGTTCAATCCCCAAAGGGACCCACATGGTAGAAGGAGAGAAACAAGTTGTCTTCTGACTCCACACAGGCACCATGACAAACACAGTTCCACTTGCCCCCCCCCTCCACCCCACTAAATACAATTTTAAAAAGTAAAACAAGAAGAGGCTGGGAAGACGGCTCAGTGGGTAAGAGAGCTTGCTTCGGGAGACCTGAGTTTGGCTCCCTAGCACTATGGGGATGAAGATGTAATGACTACCAGTTGATGGTCCTAGTTCCCGGTTCTGTCAGAGACCTAGCTTCAAAGGCACAAGGCGCAGAGAGACAGAATATTGGCAATCTTCCTAGGGCCTCTCTGTTTCCATATGGCAGGCACGCTCACACCCACACCAAGGAGTCAGGTGGAAAACCCGGGATTGTACCATAGCAACAGGACACTAGATTCCACCATTAATACCAAGGGAAGAAAAACGTGGCTGGAGGGTTCTCACACAACCGACAGTCATACTTCACAGGCTCGGAGGACTAAGGCAGGAGACGGGCATCTCCACAGAGTCGGCTCTCGACTGGAGGAATCTGATCTACCTTCCTCAAAGTCTGGCTGCCAGTAACAAAGTGGGATCATTGACGGCTTTTGGGCTGTGATCTAGGAAGGATGTGGTGGTCCCTGATGTGCAGCATCCCCCGGAACTAGCTTTCTCTCCCTGGAACCTCAGCATCCACCTCTCTTTTCCTTTCCTCCCATCTTGGCCTGGATGGCAGCACAGGATCACAGACACACACCAGCTAACCTGGCAGAGGGGCACAGGTAGGTTTGCTGGGCAGGCTCAGGAAGGCTTTCCTCTCACTGTGTGGGAAACAAACCAAGCATCACAGAGGCATGCCCTGCTTTCAGTGGTCGACTGGAGCGCTGCTGGGGCCTGTGAAAGGGACGAATCCTCAGTTATGAAGTCCCCCCTCCTGATGGCTGGTGTTTGAGGAAATAGGCTTCCTATAAAAACAGTCTCAAATCAAGTACTTATCTCAGACCTACTTTTCCCAAAGGGCAACGTTAAGAGGGTAGGATAGCTACACTGTCCTCTGGAGCTAACTTAAAGAGGGCATTTAGAAGCTGGTTTATCCTTAAATGCAAATGCACCCAGGGGCAAGATGATCCCTGATTGTCTTTCTCGACGCTTATTCCTAGGTGGTTTGGTACTTAGAGGCCTCTTCCAGAGTAGTTGTGATTAGGGGATCCAGCTAGGGGCAACTTCAAGGACCAGTCCTGTCCCCATACTCCCTCCCCTTGCCCCCCTCCGCCCCACAATGAGTGACAGATTCAGAAGAGCGCTTGTGCAGTTCTCAACAGGGCTCTCATTTCAAGAAGTCCAAAAGAGCAGAGGTTGTGTGGGTGTTTACCTGTGGGCTTCATCCCGGATCCAGGCATAAGACCCCTCTCCAGGGAAGGTCAAGACCACTTCCATAGGCTATTTAAACTGCCCCACAGAGAATGAACAAGTGGTTTCCGGGTTTCCAGTGTTCTCCCCCTTGCTCTCTTTCCCTCTCTGTGCTTTCCCGGGGCCATCCGGGAGCATTGCATTAAACTTGGGAATCTTTTTATCTCTCTGACTGGTCTGAATGGAATTATTTGCGTCAGCAGAGAGGTTCATCTAAGAAATATTCCTAACAGTGGGGACTCGGGGACAGAAACTTTCTCACTGACAGTAAGGGAAAGTAGAGGAAAGCAATGAGTTTCTTCAGAGGTTTCAACGAATCCATCACAGAACTGGCACCAGAAACCAGGTCTTCTCTGCCTCCCAGCAGGATCGCCCTCAGACCTGCAACCTTCAGCCTTGTGTGGTCCAGCGGTGACCATTTCCATCCCACATTGTCACCCTCAACCCCGTCTTCCTCACCCTACCCCTGGCTCACCGGACGAGTTCCCAGCGTTCCAGTAAGTGTCACCTCATCACCTGTGGGGCCTCATCGCACAGGCTCTAAGCGGCTCCTGGCCCGTGCTAGAACTACATTTCCCAGCAGGCAATGGAAATCGCGTTATACAAAGAGCGAGGATAGACAATCTTGATCAGCTTTGCGCTGGCATTGGTCAAAGTTCCTTGGACATAGTGTGTTTGGTGTTTCTCTAATGATAAACTAGCGGGGCGGAGCTTCGGGCATAAAAACAGAGCTCAGATAGAGAAGTCGCCTTATTCGAAGCTGAGGTTGCAAGATGTGGCTCACCGTGCTACTGCTGGGCGTGCTGCTGCTTTTGGGTCTCCGCAGGGTTTACTTGGGTCTCTTCAGCGGAAACTCCCCGAACCCCTTCGCCGAGGACGTCAAGCGGCCACCTGAACCCCTGGTGACCGACAAGGAGGCTAGGAAGAAGGTTCTTAAACAAGGTCAGCTGGAGGGACTGTGGGTTCCAGGACTGCTCTCAGGTCTTCTCATGGAGGGAACGGACCTATTTGCCCATTAGAAAAGAGCTGGGAACACTCACTTGCACACGAACCTCCACGTCTTAGTATTCTTTGCTCCTGAAGTTTTGGGTGTGGCACTATCCTTGGCACGCCAAGATATTGATATAACCTAGTCCCAGCACTTCCAGTTGGAATCTCTTCAGATAACAGCTGACACAGAGTAAGAGACCTTTCACCTACTTGGTTCTAGAACCAACTTTTTCCTATGCTACTGTGCAAACTCGCGTTATGGGAAGCAGCACAGAAAATTTTCCCAACAAGTGGTTTGACAGGCAAAGTGTAGTCCCAGTTCATAGGATTGAAGCTTGATTATAAAATTTGGGAGATGTCATCCCGACATCTGTAAAACACGAATAGAGTTGCTCCCAAGGTTTTTGGTTTTTGTGAAAGTTCTCACTTTTGGCTTGGAGCTGGCTTCAAACTCACCATGAAGCCCAGGCTCATACTCGGAGCAGCCCTTCTGCTTTTGCCTACAGGATGATGGGATTACAAGCAGGTAACAACATGCCCGGCTTTCAAGATTCTAAAGAAGTGTTGGAGCTGGGCATAGTGGTGCAAAATCGAAATTCCAGCCTGGAATACACAGAGAGACACTGTCTAAATAAACACCAAATAACCAAAACCCTAAAATGTAAAACCTTCAAAAAACAAACAAGGATCTCATGTTTGACCTCCAGGGGACTCTTGCTTGTAAACTTTAGCCTCGGCTACCTCAATTCACTATTTACTGGAGACTGACCATGTATTCCTAATCCTTGTGTGTCTACTTCCTAAAGTGTGCTAATTTAGACATTCCATTATTGTTATTGTTTGTGGATTAGGAGAGGGGCAAAGATCTCATACTTGTAGCCCAGGCTAGCTTAGAACTTGCTATGTAGGCCAAATGTACCTAAAATTCACAGTGATTCTCCTGCCATAAGAAAGAGATTACAGATGGTGGAAAACAACCAGGGCCTGAGCAGTGATTTTTTTTTTTGAGACATTGTCTCTCTATGTAGTACTGGCTGTACTGGAACTTTCTATATAGACCACGCTAGTGTTGAATTGACTGAGAGACTTCTTCCTCTACTTCTACATCTGTCTTGGGCAGTGATTATTAATGAACAGATGTCTGGACCTAGTGGCACATTTCTGTAATCCATGCTGGGGAGGAAAGGCAGGTGGATCTCTACACAGGGAGTTCAGACCTTTAGGGCTGTACAGTGAAACCCTGTCTCCAGAAAACCCACATCAATGAATCCCGGAAAGGAAAGAACGAAAGGGGAAATGAAGGAAGAGAGTAGGAGAAACAAAAAACTCAGGTCTTGTGTTGGAAGAGCATTTGAGCTTGGTCCTGTCAGGTGACTGCCACACCAGTGGTCTGTGTGAGGTTGGTGCTGTGACTCTCAGAGTAACAACTCTGAGCAGCCCTGCCTGCCCCAGCTCCATTGGCATTCACAGACCCTGCCTCTTCCACAGAAGCCCAGTTCCCAGAGCCCCCAGCACAGGCTCCTCCCTCCCCGTGTTCTTTTCTTTCTGTGCTCACATTCACAGAAATGTCTGTACTTAGATTACAATGCCTGTGCTCTTGCCAATTTTTTTTCTGCAGTAGTCAGCTGCTTCCTACTTTCTTTGAAAGATATGAAAACTCTCAGGTACATAGTAGGGGTTAAGACCCATCTCATCACTGATTAATCTGCCTTCCTGGATTGAGTATTCCCTGGAAAAATCATTCGAGCCATATTAATCAAGAGTTCTCTGCTAAAGTGCCCTAGACAGGGGTCTGTCTCTCTTTCTGTCCCATTTTAACACTGGGTCTAATGAGCCCAGGCTGTCCTGCAGGTCATCTGTATAACTGAGGATGACCTTGAACTCCTAACCCACCTTCCAAGTGCTGGAATCCCAGTAGTGCACCAGCTTGTCAGGGTTGCCTTAGAGGGTTCTCACATAGTATAAGCTAGATACCTCCCCTCTGGCTTCTCTGACTTCTCTGCCTCCCTGCCCTTGTCTGAGAATCCCACCCTCTGTCTCCTCCCTTCTCCAGCATTCTCAGCCGGCCGAGTACCAGAGAAGCTGGATGCCGTGGTGATTGGCAGTGGCATTGGGGGGCTGGCCTCAGCTGCGATTCTGGCTAAAGCTGGCAAAAGAGTCCTTGTCCTGGAACAACATACCAAGGCAGGGGGCTGCTGTCATACCTTCGGGGAAAATGGCCTTGAATTTGATACTGGTAAGGCTTGTGCGAAAAAGGGTTGGGAGCTTGGCTCTGTCTTTGGGTGGCTAGGAACAGGCACTATGGGGTGGTATGGGGTATGCACAATGCGATAATGCGGGGCACCTGAGTGTTTTGGAGGTACCAGCTTCTTTCTGGACAGCTCCATTTTTGTCAGGCCTGGCAAGTACTGGGTGGTATATGTTCTGGTACATTCTTATAGAATGGGTGGCACTCATATCTGGGCATGAACTTGGCCAGACATGGCAACCTCTTCCTTACTTGGCACATTTCCAGGGACCAATTCTTTTATCTATGTACTTCTTCTTTCCACCTCCCAACAGGAATCCATTATATTGGACGCATGCGGGAAGGCAACATTGGCCGTTTTATCTTGGACCAGATCACTGAAGGGCAGCTGGACTGGGCCCCCACGGCTTCTCCTTATGACCTGATGATTCTAGAAGGGCCCAGTGGCCGAAAGGAATTCCCCATGTACAGTGGGAGGAAACAGTACATCCAGGGCCTTAAGGAGAAGTTCCCCAAAGAAGAAGCTGTCATTGACAAGTACATGGAGCTAGTTAAGGTAGCGTGAACCCCAATCAGCATTCACAGTGCGTTCCCAACAAGACTGACTGCTTCATTGGTGAAGGACCTGGTTGGGAGGATTGAGGTGGGGCGGCAGGCAGGAAGGACTGGTCATGTCTGTCCTGAATGCAGTGTACACTTGTATATGCCTGCACCCTGCCTGGCTCTTCAGCTGCCGCCCTCACGTTGGTCTCTAGATGGGACCCCTAGAAAGACAGGCTTTTAGGAAATTAGATGTCCTCTGAGAGGAGCCAGACTCTTGGTTAGTTTGTGATTTTTGAGATAGAGTCCCATAGTGTAGCGCTGGCTGGCCTCGAAATCACAGAGATCCACCTGCCTCTGCTGGGTGTATGCCATCACACCTGGCTTCTGGACCAGGATATTTGGAAGGAATTTGAGAGCTGAGGATTGTGGCTCATGCTTATTATCATGTAGGACACTCTGACTTCTGAGCGCCCCATAAACTGAGCATGGTGGTCTACCGTATAATGCTAGCACTCATGAGGGAGGAGCAGGAGGATTAAGAGGTTATGGTCACTGGGATATATTCGACTCTCTCTCTCTCTCTCTCTCTCTCTCTCTCATATATATATATATACTTTTATATATATAATATTTTAAGCAGGAAATGTAAGAGCAAATATTCTCATTTGAGTAGGAAGAAGGAGAAAAATCTGGAGCCATGTTTTTGTCGTTGTTTTGCGATGAGGAAGAGAGTCTTGCTATACAGTCCTGGCTTGGGTGTCAGTGTATACCTCTGGTTGCCCTTGAACTCATAGCAATTCTCCCTTCTTAGCATCTCAACTGTTGGGATCACAAGCCTGAGCCACCATGCCTGCTCAGCTTAAATTCAGATATGAGTATGCATTGCCAGCTATAGGAGTGGTGTCAGCCTACAGGGGCTCCAGAGACTCACCCTACCCTTTCTTCCACAGGTGGTAGCCCGTGGAGCCTCTCATGCCATCCTACTGAAGTTCCTCCCATTGCCCTTGACTCAGCTCCTCAACAAGTTCGGGCTGCTGACTCGTTTCTCTCCCTTCTGCCGAGCATCTACCCAGAGCCTGGCCAAGGTCCTGCAGCAGCTCGGGGCTTCCCCTGAACTCAAGGCCGTTCTCAGCTACATCTTCTTCACTTATGGTGGGTGCTCCTGGCTCAGTCTCTTCTAAGCTGCTGCTCTCTCATCTTTTGGTCTTTCTGCCTGGCTGAGAAGCCATAATAGACCCAGGCCTACTAGAGTTTGTGGATAAGGGCTGAAAAGTCTGACCCTTGCTGGACTCTGGTAGAAATTATTATTATTATTATTACTCCTTTTCTTCCTCCTCCTCCTCCTTCTTTTAAAACACTTATTTATTATATATACATTGTTCTTCCTACATGTACACCTGCATACCAGAAGAGGGCCTCCGATCTCATTATAGATGATTGTGAGCCACAGTGAAGGTACTGGGAATAAGCTAGGACCTCTGGAAGAGCAGCTAGTGCTCTTAACCGCTGAGGCATCTCTCCAGCCCAGAAATTCTTTTTGTAACCTTTCTAGATTTTTTTCTTCCTCTCTCCTTTATCTTTTGTTCTGCTCTCCCTCTTTTACTTTTTCTCTTCCCTTTTTGATACAGGATCTTCCAGGTAAGCTTTGAATTCTTGTCGTGAAGGGTGCCCTTAAATCCTGATCCTTCTGCCTCCACCTCCCAGTGCTAGGATTAGAGCTCTGTGCAGCTAAGCCTGGGTTCGTGGTGCTGGAGAGCACACCCAGGCCTTCCTGCATGCTAGGATAGCACCCTGCTAATTGAGCTACATCCCCAGTGCATTTGCTCCTCCACATCGCTCACCCCCGAGACAGGTTCTGACTTGGTTCAGGCTGGTCTGGAACTCTCTGTAGGCTAGTCTGGCTTTGATCCATTGATCCTTCCATTTCAGCTTTGAGGTTGAGACTGTCACACTGCTCAAGGGCAAGTTTTCTCTTTAGCCATCAGTGTCAGTGACTTCCTTGGTGTCTGCAGGATAGTGTTTTCAGGGAGTGTATTTATATTCCAAAAAAGCCCAAAATTTGCTCTGGGCCTTTGTTAGCACTGGAGCATTGGATCCTGGGATGGACTCACATGGACATTTATAGTAAGCCCTGTTTCTCCCAGCATGGTGACAAGTGACCACTCTTGCCCGATCATCTTTCCTTTTCCTCTACATTCTGTAGGAACAACCCCCTGCCACACCACCTTTTCAATGCATGCTCTGCTGGTTGACCACTACATACAAGGAGCGTATTACCCCCGAGGAGGATCCAGTGAGATCGCCTTCCACACCATCCCATTGATTCAGCGTGCCGGGGGCGCTGTCCTCACCAGGGCCACCGTGAAGGGTGTGCTGCTGGACTCTGCTGGGAGAGCCTGTGGTAAGAGAGCTGCACTGAGCTGTGGGTCACTGGGCTGGGGTGAAGGTCCTGATGTGTCTTTATAGTTGAACCAGCCTGTACATTCAGGGTAAGAGCCTGGCGTCTAGGCTGATGAGACAGCTCAGTGGATAAATATTTCAGCCACTACTCCTGATGACCTCAGTTTGATTCCACAGCCTACATATTGGAAGGAGAGAATTGACCCTGTAAGTTGTCCTCTGAGCTCCACATGTGGGCTACAGTACCCTGACCACCACACAGAACAAAGGAAGAAAATGCAGTTATTACAACAGGTCAGGATTGACATTTGTGAGAATGGCCAGAGATGAGGTTGGACACAGATGCTACAGCAGACCACAGAAACTCTTGTGATTCATGAAGCTGAGTGCTGGGAGCACTGTGGACATAGAACTTGGCTGCAGTGAGGGAGGCCCGGGACTCCAGAGAACCAGTGTTCTTTGGATGGGAGAACTTGTCTAAAGATAAGCAAGACCATATGGGTGGGTGAGAAGAGCTAGAGACAGACATGGCAGAAGCATTTGAGGTATGGGCTGAGTGTGGATGCCTGGGGCCTTTTTTCCTTAGAGGAACTTCTAAGTTTTAGAATGGAGGACCTAGGAGACATCTGTCTATAGCATGGCTATGGACAGAACTAATATTTTGCGGTGGGGTCTTAAGTTGCCCGGGTTAGTCCTCAATTTGCTATATAGCGGAGGCTGTTCTTTTAGCTCCTGGTTATCTTGCTTCTTCCTCCTAAATAATTGAATTACAGCTGTAATTAAAGCTCTGAGAGAAATAGATTTCACGCTTTCTTGGATTTCATTTGTTTTATGAAAGGTAGGGGTGCAGTGAACCTCGGGGCTCACACACGCCAGACAAGTGCTTTATCACTGGGTGATAACACAACCATTGAGTGAGTTATTTTTCTGTCGGCACAGAGGCTGCGCTTTAATCTGCTGCTGCTTTAGCCAGCGAATGTGGCTCCACAGTTGCTGGTTCACTTCTCTGGCAGCAGCCCACCTCCTCAGTCCACCGCCATGTGGGAATTCCGTTCCTGCAGGCACTGGCTATGTCATTGCTGACAAATAAGCTTTTAATTAAATCTCTGTCATTCTGCTTTCAGTGAGACTCTGGAGTCAAAGGCCAGGGTGAAAACGTGCTAGCTCAGAGAGGCTGAGTAGCAGCTCACTGACCTTACTCTACTGGCCTCTCCAAAAAAGAATGTCCTGCCGCACTGCCAAAACAATATAACCGATGCTACACTAAGTTCCTCCCTTCATCTCTCCATGTCCATCTTACAGACACACATGACTCTGTGATTACTTTCTGTCAACTATTTTGGCCTCTAGACCCAACGTTAATTTTATTTAGTTAATGCAAATGCAAAATCAGGGTTCACAGTGTGATCAAATTTTCCACACCACTTAAAAGAGATATGGAGAAGGGTATAGGCCTTCTCTTCCAACAGTTCACAGAAGTTCAGCCATATTCTTGTGTCTACAGGTGTCAGTGTCAAGAAGGGACACGAGCTGGTGAACATCTATTGCCCCATCGTCATCTCCAATGCAGGAGTGTTCAATACCTACCAGCACTTAGTGCCAGAGAGTGTCCGCTGTCTGCCAGGTAAAAGGCTTGTCCTCTGAACTGGCATTCTACTATGGAGCTTATAACCCAGCCTGGGTGACACTCGTCCTCTTGTTGGGCACCCCTCTGACTGTCGAGCTCCCCTCTGCTACTAGCACCATCTCATTTACATTTGGGGAACCCAGGACCGCACAGGTGAAGGGCCCTTCACAGAGGCAATGGCGGAGTTCTGAGGACCCTGTTATTATGTCTGTTGTCAATGTGTAGGCTGTGGACTTCAGGCTGAGAATCCAAAGCCTGTACATTTGCCTTCCCCTGCCTGAGAAACTGGGACTGTAATAGAAAAGGACTCTCGAAGCGCAGAAGAGGGCGGGGGTGAAACTCAGCTGATCAGTGAGCTTGCCTAGCATGCATCAAGCCCAAGGTTTGATCCTCACAAACAGGCAAGATAGCTGTGGGGGATTTGGCAGTAAACCTGCACCGGGTAAGTAGAGGCAGGAAGATGAAAACTTCAGGGTCATCCTTGGCTATGTGAGACCCTGCCTCATTGAACAACAAGGGCCATAGAGATGGCTCAAAGGGGAAAACAACAACAACCAAAAAAGTACTTGCTGCTAAGTCTGGTGATCTGAATTAGATCCCCAAGAAAAAGAAGATAATCAATTTGTCTTCTGACTCCTCCCCGCACATCCGGACACACTATTGTCCATGTGCACATACAGTCTCTAAAGGGGACGACTAAGAGAGTCTGATCGTCCAAGGTGCTGTGAATTAGCAGTGTGGGAGCCGGCACCTATGACCAATGGTGCATGGAGCAGAGTTGGTAGAGGAAGAAAGAATCTGAGGCTGATTGACACAGCCAGGATCCTGTAGGAAGAGCTGTAAAAGTGGCTATGTCTCTGTGGATGCTGGCAGCTGAGCAGCAAGCTGCAGGTCAGAAAGGGAGTATCCTGAGGCCATCCTGGCAGGAGGAGCTGTCTGGTCACAGCTCCTGCAATGCAGTGCTCACTGGCTCCCTCTACAGATGTGAAGAAGCAGCTGGCGATGATAAGGCCTGGCATGAGCATGCTCTCAGTTTTCATCTGCCTGAGAGGAACCAAGGAGGACCTGAAGCTTCAGTCCACCAACTACTATGTTTATTTTGACACGGACATTGACAAAGCGTAAGATGGGAGGGGTGGGAAGACTGATGGCTCTGGGCCTCAACTCTCAGGACCACGCTTCCACCCTTGACATGGTTCTAAGAGTCACAGGAGGATGTGTGTTGAGGGAGCAGGTGCGCCATCCCCAGTGTACTTCCAGAAAGGCTTTTTATACCAAAGCAGTGTCTGTTTCATCCTGTGGGGAGTTTTTGGAAGTGAACCCTCTTCTGGGTGCTGCTGGTGCCTTCAGAGGAAAATGGCCTAGAGATTGGCAGTCACACCCACCTCATTTACAGGATGGAACGCTACATCTCTGTGCCCAAGGAAAAGGCTCCAGAACACATTCCCCTTCTTTTCATTGCCTTCCCATCAACCAAGGACCCAACCTGGGAGGACCGATTTCCAGGTAGGGCTCTAGGTCCAGGGGAGCTGGGTGTGGGTCAAGGTGGAGCAAGGCACTGGAACATGGCCTTATACCTGCAGATCGATCCTCAATGACTGTGCTGGTACCCACGGCCTTCGAGTGGTTTGAGGAGTGGCAGGAGGAGCCACAGGGCAAGCGGGGTGCTGACTATGAGACCCTCAAAAACGCCTTTGTGGAAGCTTCTATGTCCGTAGTCATGAAACTTTTCCCACAGCTGGAGGGCAAGGTAGGGGCTGTCGTTCACACTGGTGGAGATGAAGACACACGCCTTGACTGTCTTTTCCTGGGTTCAGTGGTACAGCCTGAGGTAACAGAGTCGTGAGGAAGGGTCAGGTCCTCTCATATTCCCTTGTTCGTCTTTGCCATGCCCTTTTGCCTCCTCAGGTGGACAGTGTGATTGGAGGATCCCCATTGACCAACCAGTACTATCTGGCTGCTCCCCGAGGTGCTCCCTATGGGGCTGACCATGACCTGGCTCGTCTGCATCCTCATGCTATGGCTTCCCTAAGAGCCCAAACCCCCATCCCCAACCTCTACCTGACAGGTACATTCCTTCTCTTTGCCAGAATCTGGGCTTCCCTGACACAATCTTTGGTTCCCTTCCTCAGACCCTGTTGTCCCCTTCGGCTCCCATACCAGGAACTGGGCTACCTTAGCTGACCACAGTCCTGGGGTCTCTCTGAAGCTGTCTCTCTTTGGGTGGCCCTGAAATGGAGGCATGAACACAAGAACCGTTGCTTGCCCATTCTCATGTGGGTAGACATTCATGGGCCACTGCTTTTGCTTTCTAGGCCAAGATATCTTCACGTGTGGGCTGGTAGGGGCCCTACAAGGGGCCTTGCTGTGCAGCAGTGCCATCCTGAAGAGGAACTTGTACTCAGATCTGCAGGCTCTTGGCTCAAAAGTCCAGGCACAACAGAAGAAGAAGATGAAGTAGCCCATTCAGAGCTAAGCCAGAGAACGGCACCTCCCCAATTCTTTCTCATGGAGTCCTTCTGCTGTACTTCCTTGTGCATATATTCAAAAGCGCTTTGTTTCTGCTACCTGCTGCGAATCGAGTTCTCCTCTGTACCCTGCATTTCTACCTAAGGCCTAGTATGGGCTGCACAGCCTTGCTGTCTCAAGATGAAGGATGCACCTATGCCCTCCCCACACCCAGCTCTGAGCAAGGGTCAAACACTCAGAAGCCCTGAGGGTGTTGGCTATTGGAGTAGGTTGGTCCAGTTCTGCCCTGAAGCTTTTTGCTCTACCCATTCTAGTATTGTGCTGCTCCCCTCTGTCAAAGGGAAGGATGACCAGCATGGGTTTCAGGTGGCAACTCTCAAAGTGAGAGCCAAGGGGCTCTTGGCCTTAAACTTTGTCCTCTGATAGAGGCAGCCTGAAGGAGCATTCCAATCAGAGACAGACCAAGAGATACCACTGCACCTGCAAAATGTCCCGTACACCAGCCCGCTGAGATAGTGACTACAGAATGCCCAGCCTGGCAGGGAGGGGACAAGAGTGGAGACGTTGGGCTTGAATACAGGAAGCCCAATAATCACCAAGCCTAGTGATGACATTTGTAGTTGCTGGCACATATTAAAAGCTGTGTATTGTTTTCCAAAATGCTTGGAATCAGAATTCCTTCAGATTCTGTAATATATGAATACATACGAGATAATTTGGGGAATGGGTTCCCAGACTAAACATCAAATTCATTTGTTTCATATACATGGATGAGGAGCAACAACTTATGTAATATTTTTAAACTTGTGAGCATTGTATCATCTGTCGCGTGAATTCCTGCTATTACTAAGCTGCTTTGGGCTCTAGAGTAGGGATTCTCCACCTATATGAATCAGTGGGGAAGATGGTGAAAGTTTAAAACCTTTCACTCAGGCTAATAGGCACTGATTTTAGTTCATTTAAGAATGGTATTAGCGGGGCGGTGGTGGCGCACGCCTTTAATCCCAGCACTCGGGAGGCAGAGGCAGGCGGATCTCTGTGAGTTCGAGGCCAGCCTGGTCTACAAGAGCTAGTTCCAGGACAGGAACCAAAAAGCTACGGAGAAACCCTGTCTCGAAAATCCAAACAAACAAACAAAAAAAGAATGGTATTAACACATGCAGTGTTTCAGTGCGTTGATATCTGACGTTTATTTTGTTCTCTTCAATAACGACATGAAACTATTCTGAAATGCACTTGCAGCCTAGTAAAATAAACTGGAAAATAAATTTTATAACACAGTAAGCTTTAAAAAAATAAAATCAAGCCATTACAGTTAAGCTACAGAAAGGTGAAAATACAAAACATGACTAACAGTGGCAATCTACTCATTGGGTAAAGAAAACAAGGAAAATAATTACAATATTCAGTCATTTACTTAACATGGTAGTCTGAGTTAAATTCCTATCACAGTGTGAGGAGGCTTCCTTCATAGGTGTTCGCTGTGTTCTGCAAACTCAGGAGTTTCTCAAACCCACGTTTTCTCAGCCAAAATCCTTAGAGTCACAGCTGAGCAGGAATTACATGAACTGAGAGTTACCATGATGGACTTAGGTTAAACATCAACATCTCTGCCGCTTTTCCTTGTTTTTTGAGAGAGGCTCTCACTGTGTAATGCTGGCTCCCTGGAACTTGCTATTCCAGATCAGGCTGGCCTCAAACTCAAAGATCCTCCTGCCTCTGCCTCCTGAGTGCTGGGTTTAAAGGCTTCCTTCACCATGTCTGACTCTACAGCTTTCTTAAGGAAATGCCAAACTGAACCTTCCTAGCAAGACTTTAAGAGAAAACTGAATCAGAGCGGGGGCCCCGTAAAACCCTTCCACGTTCGAATAGCTCAGAACACCGTCAAAGCACGCCAGGCCCTGGAGAAGAGAGAAGAGCGAGCGTCACTACCAGGGGAGTTTCCAGAGTACAGAGCTCCGTCTCCAGAGAAAACACCTTAGCACGTTTAGTTAACTGTTTGGTCCAGAAGCGTCTTCTATAATCCATAGCAGAAAACAAACTATTAGCAACTATGACAAACAGGTTCCCATTATGAAACTGCCCTTCGGCAATTGAGCAGGGAAGTAAGCTCAGAATAGTCTATGGGAGCACTGCTTGAGACTCCGTGTGCTTCCATAGGCGAGCCCAGCCCTGGTGTGGACACCTCAGCTGGGCCAGCACCATCCATATACTGAGGAGGTGAGCAGGCCTGCTTTTCATCCCGCCCAGCTCCTGCACTGCTAGCTTTACACCTGGAATAACAACACACAAATTGTATTCATTTAAACACTGCCTGGCCCATTAGCTCTAGCCTCTTATTGACTAACTCACACATCTTGATTAACCCATTTCTAATAATTTGTCTACCACCACGAATTGGTGGCTTACTGGAAACATTCTAAACACCGTCCATCTTGGGTAGAAACATGACGACTGCCTTGTTGCCTTCTTCCCAGCATTCTGTTCTGTCTACTCCACCCACCTAATTTTCTGCCCTATTAAAAGGTCAAGGCAGTCTCTTTATTAACCAATGAAAGTAACACATAGACAGATGACCCGCCTACATCACATCCACACAGTCTAGAAAAACATGCTTCAAGTGGTCTACCTATAGAAGACAACCTCAAATGACTTTCTGTGTGGGAGCCATCTCCTTCCAGTGCAGCTTTTCAAGTGAGAGAAATCCCACTGTGTCTGCCAGCACAGGAAACACTGTCAGCAGTCCAAAGGGAGAGGCTCTGAGGACCCTGGGAATATGTCATGTGTCTGCCTTCTCGCTGTCCATCTTGGTTCCTGAAAATCTATCTTAACTCCTGCCCTTCCAGAGCAAGAGTTGACAATTGTAAGGTCACAGCAACTTGTGATTAGGAAGAACTGTATGAGCCCCAGTTTCAGATACACCTCCAACAGGAAATTTGACCCCCAAATTCCTGGTGGAGTGCAGTGGTGGGGGCAGATGTTCACCACACTAGGTGGATAGGATACCAATGGTTGTCTCTTGGGGCTTAGTTTTCTTGGGGAGATCACAGTGACGTCAGAACTAGTCGTGCTAGAGATCAAGATGAGGGAGACAGAAGGATCAAGATGGTCAGTGTGTAGTGGGAAGAGCCGATCCACTGGGGAAGCTAGGAAGGAATATAAGCCTGTGAGCTGAGTCCTTCAAAACACAAGCACCCGAGTAAGCCGAAAGGAGGGGAAACTAACCAAGAGCACAGGAGAAGCTGGAATGCAGAGGACATGATGAAGGCAGAGCAGACAGGGAGTGTGGCCTGAATGATGAAGCCAAGGAATCCAGTCGACAATACAACTCCATACAGAAGCGTCAGACCAGGGCACACATTCTGGAAAGATCCATGTTCCCAATCCTGGCATTAGAAAAGGTCAGGAGAACCAGTTCAGTTGGTTCCTGAAAATTAATGGAGAGTGTACTCAGTTTGTTTTTAAAGGGGAGTGGGAGGATCTGTGACAAGAAAAAATGTTATAGTTAGCAGTGTGGAGTTTTCAGATGATTAAAGAAACTGAAGAACAGGTAGAGGAGCTTGACAGGTACAAGGGAAAAATTCTGGCTGGGTGACAAGGAGGCAATGTGGCTGAGTTACTTAGCATATAGCAGAAGTGTCTCTGTGGGAAGCTTCCTGAGTGCCAGTCTGTCTGACTGATACTTTCTAGAGTAACAGTTGATGAGGGAGGGCCCAGCCACTGTGGGCAGTGCACACCTGCTCGGGAGGTCCTGGGATGTATAAGAAAGCAGGCTGAAGGCTGAATGCGAGCCCGAGGAGCAAGTCAGTAAGCATTAGTGTTCTCTATGGCTGTGTCAGTTCCTTTCCTGACTTTCCTCAGAGATGGCCTGTGAGTTCTAAGATGAACTAAACTTCTTCCTCCCCTAGTTCCTTTTGGTCATGGTGTTTATTACAGCAATAAAAAAAGCTAAGTAATGACGTGGGATTCCGTTCTGAGTGTTTCTTTTATTTATTAATAATAATTGAAAAGAGTGCCTTGGCCTAATAGGGCAGAACTTAGGTAGGTGAAGAAGACAAAACTGAATTCTGCGAGGAAGAAAGCAGAGTCAGGGAGACACCATGGATCCACTGCTGGAGATAGATGTGCTGAATTTTACCTGGTAAGCTATTCTTACATGGAAATAAACAGGTTAATAGAAATGGGTTACATTAAGATGTAAGAGTTAGCCAATAACAAACTAGAGCTAATAGGCCAAGCAGTGTTTTATTAATAACATTCCTCTGTGGTTATTTTGGGGCTAAGGTAGCCCGGCCTCTGGGACCCACAAGCAGCCCCTCCTTGCAACAAAGGAAGGGGGCTGAAGAAATGGCTCAGCAATTAAGAGCACTGACTGCTTTTCCAGCAGATGCAGGTTCAGTTCCTAGCACCCTCATGGCAGCTGACAACTGTCTGGAACTCCAAAGATGTGACATGCTCACACAGACGTACATGCAGACAAAATACCAATGCACATTAAATAAATAAATACATAAATAAAGAAATAAAATTTAAAAAGCTAAGTCAGACAATTAGCCAAAGCCAGTGATTGACAAGGAAGAGAATGCTAAATTAACTGATTTAGTCCAAGCAATACTGATTTCTTAGTGAATTTCAGACACCAACCCCATTCCCCAACCCAAGCAAGAGGAAACAAAAATCTTTAAATCACCCAGGAAACAAGAAATCACCTACATGTGGAGAGAATCTTTTGGATTTGAGACAGGATCACTTGAGCCCAGGCTGACCTTGAACTCATTCCGTAGCTGAGGATGGCCTAGAGTTCTTGATCCTTTTGTCTCTACCTCCCACGTGTTAACATCACAGATGTCCCACCATGGTGATTTAGAATTACCTCTGTCTGTCTGTCTGATCCTAGAAATAGAGCCTACTACTGCAGGCACGCTAGGCAATTGCTTTACAGCTGAACTACAACAGTGTTGGGCTGTGGCGGAAAAAAAAAAACTTTCTCAAAGCCTGTAAGGGAAAGTGGAGGAAAGCAATGAATTGCCTCTGAGGTTTCAGCGAATCCATCGCAGAACTGGCACCAGAACCAAGCAAGGTCTTAGCCTGGATGCTGAGATTGGCGGGCGGGGCGGTGGGGGGTGGGGGGTGGGGGGGTGCTGGGATTGGGACACGGAGCCTTCTTTTCAGGTGGAAGAACAGCAACCTTTATTTCGCCCAGCTAAAGCCTTTTATACCTCTACTGCTTCTGTGGAAACCCACTGGCCAGAAAGAACACAAACATCTTTGTCAATTACAGACCACAAGGAAGTTCCACTGTCAGTCAGGGGGAGTGAGGGCAGCTACATCACAACACTTCCCTGCCCACCAGCGGGATCACCCTCAGACATGCAACTTTCTGCCTTCTGCGGCCCATTTCCATCCCACATTGTCTCCCTCACACGCATCTCCCTCAACACACCCCTCTAGCTGACCTGACACGTTCCCAACCTCCCAGTAGGGTCACTGCATCTCCTGCAGAGCCTGGTCACACAGGCTTTAAGTAGTTCCTGGACCGTGCAGGAACTACGTTTCCCAGCAGGCAATGGAAATTACATCATATAAAGAGCAAGGATGGACTGTCTTGATCAGCTTTGCGCCCATTGGTCAAAGTTCCTTAGGCTTAGTGTGCCTGCTGTTTCTCAAATGACAAACTAGTGGGGCGGAGCTTCGGACATAAAAGCCAGCCTCAGACAAAGAAGTTGTCTTATTAGAAGCTCAGGCTGCAAGATGTGGCTCACCGTGCTACTGCTGGGCGTGCTGCTGCTTTTGGGTCTCCGCAGGGTTTACTTGGGTCTCTTCAGCGGAAACTCCCCGAACCCCTTCGCCGAGGACGTCAAGCGGCCACCTGAACCCCTGGTGACCGACAAGGAGGCTAGGAAGAAGGTTCTTAAACAAGGTCAGCTGGAGAGACTGTGGGTTCCAGGACTGCTCTCAGGTCTTCTCATGCAGGGCACGGACCTGTCTGCCCATTAGAAAAGAGCTGGGAACACTCACTTGCACACGAACCTCCACGTCTTAGTATTCTTTGCTCCTGAAGTTTTGGGTGTGGGCACCATCCTTGGCACGCCAAGATATTGGCATAACCTAGTCCCAGCACTTCCAGTTGGAATCTCTTCAGATAGCAGCTGACACAGAGTAAGAGACCTTTCACCTACTTGGTTCTAGAGCCAACTTTTTCCTATGCTACTGTGCAAACTCGCGTTATGGGAAGCAGCACAGAAAATTTTCCCAACAAGTGGTTTGATAGGCAGATTGTAGTCCAAGTTCATAGGATTGAAGTTTGATTATAAATTTGGAAGTTTCACTACTGCTTTGGGATAAAAACACTACTCCCCATCAACCCGACATCTGTGAAACGTGAGTAGAGTTGCTTGCACCTAAGGTTTTTGTGAAAGGTCTCAATTTTGGATCGGAACTGGCTTCAAACTCACCATGAAGCCCAGGCTCAAACTCGGAGTAGCCCTTCTGCTTTTGCCTACAGGATGATGGGATTTCAGACAGATACGAGCATGCCCGGCCTTTGAGATTCTAAAGAAGTGTTACAGCCGGGCATAGTGGTGCAAACTCGCAATTCCAGCCTGAACTACATAGTGAGACCCTGTCAAAACAAACACCAAATAACCAAAACACAGAAAAATCTAAAACCTTCAAAAAGCAAACAAGGATCTTTTGTTTGACCTCAAGGGGACTCTTGCTTGTAAACTTTAGCCTAGGCTACCTCAATTCACTACTTACTGGGGGACTGACCATGTATTTCCTGATCCTTGAGTGTCTACTTCCTAAGGTATACTAATCCAGGTATTTTATTATTGTTATTATTTGTGGATTAGGAGAGGGGCAAAGATCTCATACTTGTAGCCTAGGCTATCTTAGAACTTGCTATGTGGGCCAACTGTGACTCAAATTCACAATGATTCTCCTGCTATAAGAAAGAGATTACAGATGGTGGGATTACAGATGTGAGCCACCAGGGCCTGAGCGGTAATAATTTTTTTTTTTGAGTCAGTGTCTCTCTCTGTAGTCCTGTCTATACTGGAACTTTCTATATAAACCAGGCTGGCACTAAACTCACTGACAGTCTTCTTCCTCTACCTCCTGATTGCCAGAACTGAAGCTGTGCGCCCCTGCATCTGCCCTGGGCAGGGATTTTTAATGAACAGATGTCTGGACCTAGTGGCACATTGCTGTAATCCCATGCTGAGGAGGAAAGGCAGGTGGATCTCTACACAGAAAGTTCAGGCCCTTTAGGACTGCACAGTGAAACTCCGTCTCTAGAAAACCCACATCAATGAATCCCAGAAAGGAAAGAACGAAAGGGGAAATGAAGGAAAAGAGCAGGAGAAACAACAAACTCAGGTCTTGTGTTGGAAGAGCTTTCTAGCTTGGTCCTGTTAAGTGACTGCCACACCAGTGGTCTGTGTGAGGTTGGTGCTGTGACTCTCAGAGTAACAGCTCTGAGCAGCGCCCTGCCTGCCCCAGCTCCATTGGCATTCACAGACCCTGCCTCTTC
>JABTXL010003921.1:0-10028 GCA_025134845.1 Neodon shergylaensis | reverse complement strand
TTTTTGGTTTTTTCGAGACAGGGTTTCTCTGTAGCTTTGGTGCCTGTCCCGGAACTAGCTCTTGTAGACCAGGCTGGCCTCGAACTCCCAGAGATCCGCCTGCCTCTGCCTCCCGAGTGCTGGGATTAAAGGCATGCGCCACCACCGCCGAGCGAAACTCTTCCTTCTTAAAGTTCTTCATGGTTCTTGAAGTGCCTACACAAAAAATCTAGAAACGGGATTAAATTATTGCCAGCTCCTCACCAGGCAAGCTATCCAGGAACTCTGAGCTCCGTCTGTCTCCTTAGAACGGTGGATGGACGCCCACGGCTAGCCCCATGGAGACGCCTCTGCCACCATGGCCACCGAACGCCTAGGAGCGCCTGGCCGGCTGCCGCCACCCCGTCAGGAACCTCTTAGAGCCGGAAACAGATGCTGGCCTGAGGTGGCACCGAGCTGCTGGGTGAGGGTGGGCGGAAGGTGGCAGCCGCTGCAGGGACTGTTGCCTGGAATCCAACAAGCAGGCTGGGCTGGCCAGCCAGTGAGCTTCAGAGATCTGTCTGTCTCCACAGTCCTAACGCTGCGATTACAATAATGTGTTACCACACTACCACACTCAATTTTTAGAAATTATTATTTGTATTCATGCAGGTGTGTCTGTCTATCAGGTATGCACAGATCCATAGGGTATCAACTGGAGATGGAGCTACAGATGCCTGTCAGCTGCCATGCAGTGCTGAGAGCTCAATCCTGGTCCTCTGCAAGGGCAACAAATGTTCTTAGCTGATGAGCATCTCTCTTTCTCTGACGTAGGGATGTGGATATACAAACAGGATGTGGAGATGCAGTTCAGTCTGGCCTCAGACTTGCTATGTAGCCGAGGCTTGCTTCTGCTTCTCAAGGGCTGGGACAACGCTGTGGAAAGCTGAGAACTCTCGCCCTGCTCTGCGCCTTTCATCTCATGTCGTTCAGGACTAGGGCAGGACAAAGATCACATCACAATCATGAGGGACTAAACATCATGAACGCCTGTCACACCAGATGATTGTGTCAAACTGAGACAGTCTTCTCGTGGACAAGAGTTCCCAAGACCTTAGTGGCAGGGATTGATGTATGTGGGTCAACAGAAAAACATGAGGCCTGGGACATAGATCAGAGGAAAAGCAATTGCTCATCATGTGTGAGATCCTGGGTTCAATTCCCAACAATGGAAAAAAAATATGTAGATCAGGGATCACCCTCAATATGGTAGTGTGTGCCCCTGGAGGCAGAGTTAGGAAAATAACTCTAAGTATGAGGGCCACCTCATCTATATAGAGCTCCAGCTGAGGCTACATAACTTTGTCTCAGTAAAAAACAAAATAAGGGCAGGTGAAATGGATCAGTTGAAGAGGTGCTAGCCAGCAAGGCTGATGACCTGAGTTCAATCCCCAGAGGGACCCACATGGTAGAAAAAGAAACAAGTTGTCTTCTGCAGGTATCCCAGGGAGGCCTCAGCACAGGAGCAGAGGGCAAAGGAAAACTGGGTTGTCCAGAAAAACCTGAAGGAACAATCTTTAAAGTCATTTTGGGCTTGGGATGTGGCTCATGTGCTAGAGTGCTTTCCTATCATGCATAAAGCCCTTGGTTCAGTCCTTAACACTGCACACACCACGTATGATGACGTGCGCCTGGAATCCTAGCACGTGAGAGGTGGAGAATCAGAAGCAGTTGGGGATACAGGAGACCCTATCTAATATGAAAAAACAAAAATGTACTATTTGTTTATTATTTATTTATGTGTATATCTATGTGTGTACAAGCACATTGCCTGCAGGTGGCAGTAATGGCCAAAGAGGACGTTGGATTCCTTGCAGTTGACACCTCAGGTAGTTCTGAGCCACCTGACCATGGTGCTTAGAATTGAATTCTAATTCTCTGAAACAGCAGCAAGCACTATTAACCACTGAGCTTTCTCTTCCAGTCTGAACATTAAAAAAAAAAGCCAGGCAATGGTGGCTCATGTCTTTAATTCCAGCACTTGAAAGGCAGAGGCAGGTGGATCTCTGTGAGTTTCAGGCCAGCCTGGTCTACAAGTGATAGTTTCAGGACAGTCAACAAAGCTACACAGAGAAACCCTGCTTTGAAAAACCAAAACAAACAAATAAAAAAGATAAGTCCTGATGTGTCAGTTTTTTTCAGGGAATAGTTGAAGAAAGGCAAAGATACTTTAATTCTGGGGATTACAACATGGCTAATGCAGAGGTGAGCCAGGCATAGTGGTGCAAGCCTTTAATCCCAGCACTTGGGAAGAAGAGGCATGCAGTTATCTGTGAGTTTATGCATCGCCAACCTGGATTCACCTTGTTTCAAGAAATAAAAAAGAAAGAAAGAAAAAGAAAAAGAAAAGGAAAGAAAAAAGGAAGAAAGGAAGGAAAGAAGAGAGGAAGGAAGGAAGGATTGCACAAAAAATATAAAGGGAAAATGAGCGAGCAACTTCCCACTGTGGCCCTGTAAAGCACACAGGGCACTGCAATGTCATTTCCACGGCACAGAATCCTTCCCAACAGAAACTGCCCCTGTGCTCACCAACTTGGCATTCACAAGACAGTGTGAGGTTTTGTTTAGATGTGGTTATGGTTGTTGTTGAGACAGAAAATCCCTCTGTAGTCCAGATCAAACTCAGTGCTGTAATCTCACATATTAGAGAGCAGACACTGTGCCAACCAGAATCACAAAATACAAAATGCTGGGCTTAGAGAATACCAACCTGAAGCCAGGCATGGTGGTTCATGTCTGCAAACCCAGCACTCAGGAAGACTGCTGTGAGTCTAGGGCTAGCCTGGGCTATGGTAAGACCATGTCTTAAAAATAGTAATAGTAATAGTAATGAGAAAAAACTTTTAATAACAAAAAGATTGAAAAGAATATTAAACAGGTCATTGCTCAGTCTGCCATCGAATCAACCTTTTTTAAATCATGAGTATTCATGACTTTCAATAACCTTGTACAAACAGGAACTGGTACTTGGGCATTTCTTTTGTCCTCTCCAAAAGACTTCATTTTGAATTTTATGAAAATTACAATTCATATAATTTAAAAATTGCCAGGCATGATGTCACACATCTTTAATCACAGCACTTGGGAGGAAGAGGAAGAAGCCGACAGATCTCTGTAAGTTCAAGGCCAACCTGGTCCACTTAGACTCTGTCTCAAAACAAAACAGGAAGGACAGGAACTAAAGAAGACACTGTCACATGACTTTGGTCATGTG
This sequence comes from Neodon shergylaensis, assembly GCA_025134845.1. Taxonomy (NCBI): domain Eukaryota; kingdom Metazoa; phylum Chordata; class Mammalia; order Rodentia; family Cricetidae; genus Neodon; species Neodon shergylaensis. The sequence goes on along the minus strand of JABTXL010003921.1, from coordinate 6,796 downwards.
ATACCCTGCACCAATTTGGGACTCCAACAGCAGGCAGGACACCAGATGCAGTCCTTTCTGAACTTCACTGAACCTTGGACCTTAGGTAGGGTCTCATGTAGTCCTGGGTGGTCTTGAACTCACAATCTAGCCAAGAATAACTTCAAACTTCTGACATTTCTACCTCCCTCAAGTTCCCAAGTGCTGGAGATACAGGCATGTGCCATCATGCCTGCTTAAAACCCATTCCACAGAATATTACCCAGCCTCCGGGTAATGAAAAACTGATCGACAGAACAGACGTGCAGATTAAATAAAACACTCCTGAAAGGTAATGAAAACTGAGGAGAAAATGGAGGGAAGAGGAGATCACTCACTGCCGCTCCTTACTAGCTGTATTATTTTTTTTTTTTTGGACCAAATTACTTAACCTTCTTGTAGGCCCATCTTTCTACATGGTGTGACAGCCAAGTTCACTGGCCATGGTTAGATTCCAGAGCAGACAGGTATCCTTCCAGACAGGCTATCACTACCCGAACAAAGGCTCAGGATATGCTGCTCCTTTTCTTTGTAATTATGTAGATCGCCTGAGAAGACCTGTGAATTCCAAGCTAGTGACAGAGCTGCAGACAGGACTGTAGTCCTGCTCTAGGAAACAGAATGTTAATGAACTTTCACCTCAGTTGACCTTGGCGGATAAAAGGTGACTGGATAATAAACGCGGGTGATCTTCAGGATTTGAATGAAATTTGAGACTTCCTTCTGATATTGCTATGTGAATTGTGTCTCAATTATTCCCGCGCCTCCATGTCAGTCCAGAGAGGGAAAAACACTTTATGTTGGGGCATCGGGCACTGACATAGTGGCGCCTGAGAAGTAGGATTGACTGCTGAACCCCAAGAAATGCTGGAGAAGGGACCAGAAGTAAGGAGGAGAACATGAGTAACTCATGAGGAAAAATTTCACCACACATGTATACATGAGTAGTTAGCGCTCAGAATATAAAATGGGACAGTACCAAAAGCAATCTACAGATTCAATGCAACGCCCATCAAAATCTCAACAAAATTCTTCAAAGACCTCAAAAGAATGGTACTCAACTTCATTTGGAAAAGCAAAAAACCTAGGATAGCAAAAACAATCCTATACAATAAAAGAACTTCTGGAGGCATCACAATCCCTGACTTCAAACTCTACTACAGAGCTACAGTACTGAAAACAGCCTGGTATTGGCATAAGAACAGACAGGAGGACCAATGGAACAGAATAGAAGACCAAGATATCAATCTACACATCTTCGAACACCTGATTTTTGACAAAGAAGCAAAAATACCAAACGGAAAAAAGAAAGCATATTTAACAAGTGGTGCTGCCATAACTGGATGTCAACATGTAGAAGAATGAAAATAGACCCATATCTATCACCATGCACAAAACTCAAGTTCAAATGGATCAAAGACCTCAACATAAAGCCAGCCACACTGAACCTTATAGAAGAGAAAGTGGGAAGTACACTTGAATGCATTGGCACAGGAGACCACTTCCTAAATATAACCCCAGCATCACAGACACTGAGAGAAACCACTAATAAATGGAACTTCCTGAAACTGAAAAGCTTCTGTAAAGCAAAGGACATGGTCAACAAGACAAAATGACAGCCTACAGAATGGGAAAAGATCTTAACTAACCCCACATCAGACAGAGGTTTGATCTCCAAATTATTCAAAGAACTCAAGAAATTGGACACCAAAAGATCACATAATCCAATAAAAAATGGAGTACAGACTTTAACAGAGAACTCTGAACAGAAGAATCTAAAATGGCTGAAAGACACTTAAGGAAATGTTGAACAACCTTGGTCATCAGAGAAATGCAAATCAAAACAATTCTGAGATTCCATCTTACACATGTAAGAATGGCCAAAATCAAAAACAGTGATGACAACTTATGCTGAAAAGGTTGTGGAGAAAAGGGAACACTTCTGCATTGCTGGTGGGAATGCAAGCTGGTACAACCCCTTTGGAAGTCACTGTGGTGATTTCTCAGAAAATTAGGAAACAACCTCCCTCAAGATCCAGTAATACCCCTTTTGGGTATATATCCAAAGGATGCTCAATCGTGCCACAAGGACATGTGCTCAACTATGTTCATAGCAGCTTTGTTTGTCATAGCCAGAACCTGGAAACAACTTCAATGCCCCTTGATCAAAGAATGGATAAGGGGGCTGGAGAGATGGCTCAGTGGTTAAGAGCATTCCCTGTTCTTCCAAAGGTCCTGAATTCAATTCCCAGCAACCACATGGTGGCTCACAACCATCTGTAATAAGGTCTGGTGCCCTCTTCTGGCCTGCAGGCATACGTGTAGGCAGAATATTGTATACATAATAAATAAATAAATAATTTAAAAAAAAGAATGGATAAGAAAAATGTGGTACATTTACACAATGGAGTACTCCATAGCAGAAAAAAAATGACATCTTGAATTTTTCAGGAAAATGGACGGAGCTAGAAAACATTATTTTGAGTGAGGTAACACAGACACAGAAAGACAATTATCACATGTACTCACTCATAAGTGTTTTTTAAATATAAAGCAAAGAAAGCCAGCCTACAAACCACATTCCCAGAGAACTTAGACAACAATGAGGACACTAAGAGACACTTACATAGATAAAATCTACATTGGAAAGAGAAAGTAGAAAAAGACAAGATTTCCTGAGTAAATTGGGAGCATGGGGATCTTGGGGGAGGGTTGAAGAGGGAGGGGAGAGGCCGGGAGGGGAGCAGAGAAAATTTCAGAGAGCCAATGAAGAGCTATCAATGGAATGTCTTACCTCAGGGCATGGCAAATAGTGCTACCTTATGCCAGAAGTTCGTAGCTCAGGCTACACAAAGGGTTAGAGATCAATTTCCACAGGTTTATATTACCCATTATATGGATAATATCCTGCTTGCTCATAGAGATGAGGATATTTTACTAGAGACATATGTACTATTACAACAAAGCCTAAGTCATGCAGGACTAATTATTGCTCCTGAGAAAGTATAGAGGCACCCACCTTTTCAATATTTAGGCCAGATGTTATACCCCAAAGAAATTAAGCCCCAGAAGATAAAATTAGGAAGGATGATTTAAAAACTCATAATGACTTTCAAAAGTTGTTAGGAAATATACAATGGCTGAGGCCTTATCTAAGGTTTCCTACAGGAAACCTCAAGCCTCTAAGTGAAATCCTTAAAGGAGATAGGGATCCAAATTCCAGCAGGCAGTTTTCAGAAGCTGCCAGACAGATTCTCTCACAGATAGAGCAGGGTATATGGGAACAACAGGTATGTTATACTGAATACAGCCAAATACATGAAATACACGGCACACATGTATTTCACCTACAAGACTAGCTCCTACAGCAGTTGTATGGCAAAATGGACCACTTCTGTGGCTGTACCTTCCTGTATCACCAGTTAAAGTATTAAATTCTTATTTTGAAGCAGTAGCATGCTTAGCACAGAAGAGCAGGATAGAATCTAGAATATATTTTGGCAAGGAACCAGCTGTGATCAATGTTCCTTACACTAAGCAGCAAATTGAATTGTTATTCCAAAATAGTGATTGTTGGGCAATTGCATTTGCTCAGTTTCAAGGTCAGATTGATAATCTTTTCCCAGCTCACTGCAGTTTACACAACTGCATTCATTCATTTCCTAAAACAGTGGCAAAAGATCCCATAAAGGATGCTTTGTTAATTTTCACTGATGGCTCATCTAATGGGAAGGCTGCTTATGTAGTCAATGGCAAAGGACACATGGTACAGGCAGAACCAGCTTCAGCTCAAATAGTTGGGCTGCAAGCTGTAGCTTTAATGTTTGAGGCTTTTAATCTATAGACTAAGAGCCTATTTATAATGCTTTTTTTTTTTTTTGGTTTTTCAAGACAGGGTTTCTCTGTGGTTTTGGAGCCTGTCCTGGAACTAGCTCTTGTAGACCAGGCTGGTCTCGAACTCACAGAGATCCGCCTGCCTCTGCCTCCCGAGTGCTGGGATTAAAGGCATGCGCCACCACCACCCGGCTTTTATAATGCTTTTCAAATATTGGGAACAGTCCCTTATATAGGGACTAGCAATAAAGAAGATATTGTTTCAGCAGATTCACTAGACCAAACAACATAGAAAGTTAGCATGTTTTTTGGGACATATCAGAGCACATTCAAATCTTCCTGGTCCATTAGCTGAAGATAATGCTTTAGCTGACTAATTTACAAAAATAATTGCTCTATCTCAGATTGAACTTGCCCAGCAGTTGCATGATTTGTACCATCAAAACAGTTTAAGTTTAACAAAGCAATTTAAATTGACCAGGGAAGCTGCTCACCAAATTGTTAAGCAATGTGAGAGATGCCACAATATCTACCCGTGCCTCATCTGGGGGTAAATCCCTGAGGACTGCTTCTTAGTCATATATGGCAGATGGATGTAACTTATGTTACCGAATTTGGAAAGTTGAGATATGCGCATGTGACAATCGATACATATTCAGGATTCATGATGACCACTGCACAAACTGGGGAATCTGCCAAGAATGTAATAACTTATTGCTTGAAATGTTTTTCATGCATGGGAACCCCAAAAGTAATAAAGATGGACAATGGGTCCAGATATATTAACAGAGCATTTCAAAGATTTTGCACCCAATGGAATATTGTACATAAGACTGGTGTTCCTTATAATCCTCAAGGGCAAGGAATTGTGGAACGTGTGCATAGCTCCTTGAAAGCACAACTCCAAAAGATAAAAGAAGGAGAATTGTATCCTCAGATGCAATATAACATCTTAAATCTTAAATTTAGTGTAAATGAACTGTTTACACTAAATTTTCTAAATATGGATGTCCATAAGTGACCAGCAGTGGACAGATTGTGGCATAATAGTACAAAGACCACCTTTGCTAAAACAAGGTGGAGAGACCCTTACACTAGAATATGGAGAGGGCCAGACCCCATATTAATTTGGGGTCGAGGGAATGTCTGTGTTTTTTCCCAGGATGAAGATAAAGTGAGATGGCTTCCAGAGCAACTGGTTCGAGGCATTCAGCAGAAGAATACCTGACCTGATGACATCATAGCTGATAATGGCCCAACAGGAGAAACAAAATAAGAGGAGACCCAGGAGGAACCTGTGATCTGACTTTCCTAGCCCCCACAGCAAGGAATGCCTGATTAGGGACCTGTTGTTGCTGCCACCACTCTACACTGGAGGGTGCCATTCTGCCTCCAGATATTCCAGACAAAGAGACCCTGCTGAGGTGACTACTATGGCTGCAACTTGCTGCAGTTTGAATCCTATTTACTTGGAACTAAGTTGCAGACTGTACATTTGACTGTTTTAGTATCTGGGACACAGAACTCATTTTGGTTAAAATATTGGCCCTGAGAACTAAGACCTAAACTTTCCCATCAGGGCAAAAAAAGACTCAAAATAAGAAATGACTGAAGCCTGCTTCAGTTAAGAAAGAGGCAGCCTAAGGATGTAACAGCTGCTCAGAGACTGAAACTGGTATTTGATAACAGCAATGTCATTGTACTCTTACCAGTATTGACCTGATATTTGTAACTGCAAATAAGATGCTGAGAAAAGTTGGTATTGACCAATGATGCTGAGAATGATGGTACTGACCTAAAGAGATTTGGAAAAGTTGGTATTGACTAACAATGCTTAGAATATGATATTGACTTGTCAACTGCTGAGAAAAGTTTAACACACTTGTAAACGTTGGGAGCTAATGCATATGTTAAAGAATTTTAGATTTTGATACAATGTAAAAGATTTGAGAGGTGCTCTAGCAGAAGAAACATTTTCAACCCAGGAGATTCTCTTCTCCTTTAAATAGGGGACTATAGCCTTTGGGAGAATGATTGTTCCTAAAGCATTATAATTTATCCTGACAAGAAAGTATGGCTCCAGGACACAGTGCTCAAAAGTATCTCTCTCCCGTGAACTAGATTTCCAACGACTGGTAATTTGGGTAAATAAGAAGGTCTTTACCCGAGTCAGGTGTAATCATCGGCCCTATTGCAGAAGCACAGGTCTTATTAAAATTAATAAGAGAGAGTGGATTGTGGGCCCATCTTTCTACATGGTGTGACAGCCAAGTTCTCTGGCGATGGTTAGAATCCAGAACAGAAGCGTACCCTTCCAGACAGGCTGTCACTACCCTGACAAAGGCTCAGGATATGCTGCTCCTTTTCTTTGTAATTATGCAGAAGAGCTGTGAATTCCAAGCTAGTGACAGAGCTGCAGCTGGGACTGTAGTCCTGCTCTAGGAAAGATGGGCCTACACAAGACCTTGTCTCAAAAGAACAGAAAACAAAACGAGTGAGGAGTGTGGAACACTGGGAAAGTGGTGGGGCTGGAAACAGCCTTCCTACCTTCAACCCTGGTCTCTGAGCTCCTTGATCATAGATAGACCTATCTCTCACCCAATGCCCTCTCACCTACAAGTGGTCTGACCACATCTGTGAGCCAGAAGAAAAACCCTGGCGAGAGGGTGAGGGAATCTGCCATTGCAACAGTTATGCAACACAAAGTTCAAGGTTTCAGCTAGCCTTATCAATTTGGTGCCCAAAATCTGGAGAGGGATGGACAAGCCATGTATGCACTGTCCCTGTCCTCTTGGAGCCAGAAGATGATCCTGACATGATATAGGGACCCACAGGAGTGAGTGTGTGTGCGTGCATGTATATGTGTGAGTGTGTGTATGTGTGTGTGTGAGTGTGTGTGTGTGTGTATGAAGCAAATATCTCTAGCATAACTCATGCAGTTCAC
>JABTXL010003909.1:3073269-3109254 GCA_025134845.1 Neodon shergylaensis | reverse complement strand
GGGAAACAGGAGGATTGGGATAAAGGAAGGTGGGATAGGGGAGCACGGAAGCACAATTTTTAGTTAAGGGAGTCACCTTAGGGTTGGAAAGAGACTTGAACCTAGAGTGGCTCCCAGGAGCCCAAGGCGAGGTCCCCAGTTAGTTCCTTGGGCAGCTGAGGATAGGGAACCTGAAATGACTCTATCCTATAGCCATACTGATGATTATCTTGCATATCACCATAGAACCTTCATCAGGTGATGGATGGAGATAGTCACAGAGACCCACAGAGGAGCACCGGACTGAGCTCCCAAGTTCCCAGTGAGGAGTGGAAGGAGGGAGAGCGTGAGCAAGGAGGTCAGGACCACGAGGGGTGCACCCACCCACGGAGACAGTGGGGCTGACCTATTGGGAACTCACCAAGGCCAGATGGACTTTGACAGAAGAGGCATGGGATAAAACAGGACTCTCTGAACATGGCGAACAATGGGGGCTGATGAAAAGCCAAGGACAATGGCCCTGGGTTTTGATCCTACATCAAGTTTGGGCTTTGTGGGAGCCTAGACAGTATGGATGTCCACCTTCCTAGACATGGACGGAGGGGGGAGGACCTTGGACTTTCCACAGGGAAGGGAACCCTGACTGCTCTTTGGACTGGAGGGGGAGGGTGAGAGGAGTGGGGGGAGGGGGAGAGGGGTGGGAGGAGAGGGAGGGAAATGGGAGGCTGGGGGAGGCGGGAACTTTTTTCATTTTCTCAATAAAAAAAAAGAGAATCAGTTATTACAGACATGTCACGGTACTCTTAGAAGTGAAAGCAATGTTCTTTTTCTCTGTAGAAGGTTTACTTTGAGAGATAATCACATTTTTTTGAAAGTGTATGAATTTCAACAAATGCTTTTGTGAGAAACACACATGTGTTTCTATTAAAAGCGAAGCCCTTGTTTGAGATATGTCAATGTATTGTTAGAAGAGGTAACATTGTTCTTTTTCTATGGAGAAGTTTATTTGACAGATAATCATGTTTTTTTATGTGTATGAATTTCATGAAATTCTTTTGTGAGATCCACACGAGTGTTTCGCTGTAAAGAGTAGACGTTGTTTGGGATATGTCAAAACGTGGGTAAAAATGAGAGCAGTGTTCCTTTTCTCTGTAGAAGCTTTACTTTGAAAGATAATCACGTTGTTTTGAAAGTGTTTTAATTCCATGAAATAGTTTTGTGAGAAACACACATGTGTTTCTCTGAAAAGAGAATCATTTGTTAGAGATATGTCACAGTATTGCTAGAAGTGAGAACAGTGTGCCTTTACTCTGTAGAAGCATTACTTTGAAAGATAATCACAATCTTTTGAAAGTGTTTTAATTCCATGAAATGCTTTTGTGAGAAAAGCACATGTGTTTCTCTGAAAAGAGAATCAGTTGTTAGAGATATGTCACAGTATTGCTAGAAGAGAAAACAGTGTGCCTTTTCTGGGTAGAAGCTTTACTTTGAAACATAATCACGTTCTTTTGAAAGTGTATGAATTTCAAGGTATGCTTTTTTGAGAACCACATGAGTGTTTCACTGTAAAGCGTAGACGTTGTTTGGGATATGTCAAAGTGTGGTTAGAAAAGAGAGTAGTTTTTTTTCTGTAGAAGCTTTACTTTGAAAGATAATCACATTCTTTTAAAAGTGTATGAATTTCAACAAATGCTCTCGTGGGACTCACACGAGTGTTTCACTGTAAAGAGTAGACGTTGTTAGGGATATGTCAAAACGTGGGTAAAAATGAGAGCAGTGTTACTTTTCTCTGTAGAAGCTTTACTTTGAAATATAATCACGTTGTTTTGAAAGTGTTTTATTTCCATGAAATAGTTTTGTTAGTAACACTCATGTGTTTCTCTGAAAAGACAATCAGTTGTTAGAGATATGTCACAGTATTGCTAGAAGTGAAAACAGTGTGGCTTTTCTTTCTAGAAGCTTTACATAGAAAGATAATCACGTTCTTTTGACAGTGTTTTAATTCCCTGAAATGCTTTTGTGAGACATGCACATGTGTTTCTCTGCAAAGAGAATCAGTTGTTAGAGATATGAAACAGTATTACTAGAAGTGAGAACAGTGTGCCTTTTCTCTGTAGAAGCATTACTTTGAAAGATAATCACGGTCTTTTGAAAGTTTTTTAATTCCATGAAATGGTTTTGTGAGGAAGGAACATGTGTTTCTCTGATAAGAGAATCAATTGTTAGAGATATATCACAGTATTGCTAGAAGTGAGAACAGTGTGTCTTTTCTCTCTAGAACTTTACTTTGAATGATACTCACGTTCTTTTGAAAGTGTTTTAATTCCATGAAATGGTTTTGTGAGAAACGCACATGTGTTTCTCTAAAAAGAGAATCAGCTGTTAGAGATATGTCACAGTATTGCTAGAAGTGAGAACAGTGTGCCTTTTCTCTCTAGAACCTTTACTTTGAAAGATAATCACGTTCTTTTGAAAGTGTATGAATTTCAAGAAATGCTTTTTTGAGAACCACACGAGTGTTTCACTGTAAAGAGTAGACGTTGTTTGGGATATGTCAAAACATGGTTAAAATTGAGAGCAGTGTTCCTTTTCTCTGTAGGATCAACCTACCCCTGGACCCAGCAATACCACTCCTGGGAATATACCCAAGAGATGCCCTATCACATGACAAAAGCATTTGTTCAACTATGTTCATAGCAGTATTATTTGTAATAGCCAGAAACTGGAAACAACCTAGATGCCCTTCAATGGAAGAATGGATGAAGAAAGTGTGGAATATATACACATTAGAGTACTACGCTGCGGTAAAAAAACAATGACTTCTTGAATTTTGCATGCAAATGGATGGAAATAGAAAACACTATCCTGAGTGAGTTATCCCAGACCCAAAAAGATGAACATGGGATGTACTCACTCATAATTGGGTTCTAGCCATAAATTATGGTCACGGAGTATATAATTGGTGAACCTAAAGAAGCTAAATTAGAAGGTGAACCCAAGGAAAAACATATAATTATTCTCTTGACTAAGAACCTTCATCAGGTGATGGATGGAGATAGTCCCAGAGACCCACACAGGAGCACCGGACTGAGCTCCCAAGTTCCCAATGAGGAGCGGAAGGAGGGAGAACATGAGCAAGGAAGTCAGGACCACGAGGGGTGCACCCAACCACTGAGACAGTGTGGCTGATCTATTGGGAGCTCACCAAGGCCAGCTGGACTGTGACGGAAGAAGCATGGGATAAAACAGTACTCTCTGAACATGGCGAACAATGGGGGCTGATGAGAACCCAAGGACAATGGCCCTGGGTTTTGATCCTACTTCAAGTTCTGGCTTTGTGGGGGCCTAGCCAGTTTGGATGTTCACCTTCCTAGACATGGAAGGATGGGGGAGGACCTTGGACTTTCCACAGGGAAGGGAACCCTGACTGCTCTTTGGACTGGAGAGGGAGGGTGAGAGGAGTGGGGGGAGGGGGAGAAGGGTGGGAGGAGGGGGAGGAAAATGGGAGGCTGGGGGGAGGTGGAAACTTTTTTCTTTCTCTCAATAAAAAAAAAGAAATAAAAAAACCTTAGATGGCGATAAAGATTTGAATAGTCCAAGAAAACTGACAGCTGAAGCAGAAAAGGAACTGACAATGATTGAGGAAAATTTACAGGAGGCACATGTGGATAGGGTGAACCCAAATCTTAGCTGCATCCTAGTCATATTGCCTTCTAGAATTTCTCCTACAGGGATTCTACTGCAGAGGGAAGATATTATTTTAGAGTGGATATTTATACCTAATAAACTAAGTAAAAAATTAAAAACTTATGTGGAAAAAGTCTCTGAATTAATTATAAAAGGTAAGCTGAGACTTCGTCAACTAGCAGGTATAGACCCAGCAGAAATTATAGTGCCTTTTACTACTGAAGAAATAAAAAAGTTATGGAAAGACAATGAACCATGGCAAAGAGCTTGTGCTAATTTTTGGGGGAGAAATTAATAGCAACTATCCCAAAAGTGGTAGACTTAACCTCATAAAGAGAACTTGGATTCTTCCTAGAATTATACGTGATGCTCCAATAACTGGAGCCCGTACGTTCTATACTGATGCAAATAAATCAGGGAAAGCAGGTTACAAGTCAGATGAATTGAGTAAGGTGGAACAAAGCCCTTCTAATTCTGTCCAGAAGGCAGAATTATATGCCATTCTTATGGTGCTAAGGGATTTTAAAGAACCTCTTAATATAGTTACAGATTCACAATATGCAGAAAGAGTTATCTTGCATATTGAAACCACTGAATTTATACCAGATGACACAGAGTTGACTTCATTGTTTATCCAGATAAAAATAATCAGGAGCAGGCTTTGTCCGATGTACATAGCACACATCCGGTCCCATACAGGTCTGCCTGGTCCTCTAGCCCAAGGCAACGCTGAGATTGATCAATTATTGATTGGAAGTGTGTTGCAGGCCTCAGAATTTCATAAGAAGCATCATGTCAATAGTAAAGGCCTAAAGAAAGCATTTTCCATTACTTGGCAACAAGCTAAGGACATTATAAAGAGATGTCCTACTTGTTCTTTCTATAATCAAACACCATTGCCTGCAGGGAGTAACACAAAGGGTACTAAGAGAAATGAAATCTGGCAGATGGATGTGTTCCACTTTATGGAATTTGGTAAATTAAAATATGTACACCACACCATAGACACGTATTCAGGTTTTCAATGGGCTACTGCCCTGAGCTCAGAAAAGGCTGATTCAGTAATCACACATTTATTGGAAGTTATGGCCATCATGGGTATACCTGCACAAATAAAGACAGATAATGGTCCAGCATATGTATCTAAGAAAATGAAACGCTTTTTTGATTATTATAATATAAAACATATTACAGGTATACCAAATAATCCTACAGGTCAGGCAGTTATAGAAAGATCAAATCGTACTATAAAGGATATGCTGAACAAACAGAAAGGGACCGAAAATACCCCCAGAAATAGATTACATAATGCTTTATAAACCTTGAATTTTCTTAACGCTAATGAGAAAGGAACGACAGCAGCAGAAAGACATTGGATAATGGAAAAGTCTGCTGAACTAAATCAACTGATTTATTTCAAAGATGTGCTGACCAGGAGATGTGCTACGTTGGGGAAGGGGTTTTGCTCTTGTTTCCACAGGAGATGAAAAATTGTGGATACCATCAAAATTAATAAAGTTTCGATTTGAAGAGGAGAAACTTCTTGGAAAGGAGAAATGACAACTCATCCACAATGATGATATTCATACAGGTGGTAAGAAAAACATATAGAATGGGGGCAGGGTTCTGTTCTTATCTCCACAGCAAAACACTCATCTTTGAAAAATTCAAGGGACCCTGGATGTTTGGATACTGACAGATGGAAAAATACCTGCCCAATAGGATATATCAAGAAAACTGAATGGGTTGTGTAAGTAAAATATATTAAACCATATTTCTAAATTTATAGAGCTGGTTTTGAAGTTGGACTCTGGCTCAGTCCCTCTCCAATTCCAAGCCTGTTAGTAAGAGAAAAACCCAGAGTTTCTGTTGTTTCTGTCTCATGCCAAGAGCCATGATATGGGACAGAAAGAAATATGAGTTTAGAAAACATCTTTGCTTTTCTTCATATCTATCATACCTTTCATTGAATATATCTATCATGCCTTTCATTGAATATATATATATATATGATTAATGTTTTAAGTTTTTTACAATGAACAATGAGTCTTTCCTGCAGTGACATTTGAAGTTTCCAGGAAGAAGATGGGGCCCCACAACAACAACTTTACCTGGTACCTGGTTGATATGACATCATGATACTGATAGTGGTACTACAAGACCTGTTTTGGGTACCAGCTGCACAAGACGATCCCAACTTGGTTAGCTGAAATGGTGCACATCTTGTACAACATTCTGGCCAGACTTCCACAAAATACTCAGAGACTATTTGCAATTTTAAGAGACATTGATCTTGAAATTTAACCATCATTTTACTTTCACAGGATCCCCCAGAAAGAACGTCGCCCCCATGACAGCTGGAAGTAATTCTAGAGGACGACGTCTCCTCTCCCAGTAAAGTTTGCCCCTGGGTTTAGGGACATCATTTAGGGGTTGGGAGGTTGGGGGAGGAATTTTATAAGCTCCCAGCAGCAAAAAAAAGTCGAAAAATCAAGGACCCTGATATTAGTGACCTGGCTGAAACCACATGGTGAAAAACCCCGATGGAGGGGACTCACTTGAATATGGAAGATACAGAGCATAGTTCATCATACACTATATGTCATTTGACAGATATGAAAATTGGCCAGGGAGATGACTCACTCGGCAAGATACTTGTTGGGGAATCATGAGGACCCAAGTTCAATCCCCACCACCCACGTAAAATAAAGAAAACAGAAATGGTGGCAGACACTTGTAATCCCAATACTGGGGAGGTGGAGATATTCCTGGGGTTTGCTGGTCAGACGGCCTAGCTTAATTGGGAAACATCAGATCCCAGAAAGAGACTTGATCTCAAGGAAGAAGATAGAAGTCTCCTCAGGAATGTCACCTGAGACTGACCTCTGATGTGACGCATGCACACACATGCGCATGCACACATGCATGCACACATGCTCATGAACATATACACACACAAAGATGTAACACTCAAAGGCTTTTGACACAAACATTGAATCCCTGGACACGAGAGAGTAAAAAAGGACCTACATCTTGCATTTCAATTTCCCGTTAGTGGCTAATCACGGAAGAATGAATTTTAGCATGGCATGGTTATCTTCACTTGTAAGATACAGCATTGATGGCGGTCTTGGACTGCTTAACAGAAGGGATGTGTTCTGAGCAATACATCACTAGGTGGTTTTGTCACCGTGTAAGCATCCCAGAACATGCTTACATAAACCGTTTTCAAAGTCGCCAGTCAATACACTGCACGACCTCCATGTCACAATCGGCCCATCCTTGATCAAAGCGCTGCTGTTGTCACTGCTTTTCAATGTCTGATTGGGACAGAAGGCAAAAGAGTCCCTGGGCACCTTCCCCTGAGTGCTGAGCTCTGTTTGCTTGCAGAAGGTAGATGAGAAGTGAGTTGTCACCCACCAGCTGGGTTTCCATGGATGGCGATTGTGCAGCAAAACTTGATCATGGTCTTCATTTAAAGTGTGCCCTAGTGCTCTTCTGCAGCTTTGCTTTTTACTCCCCTGACTCAATTCATATTTCCCCTTTCTGAGCTTCATTCCTATGAGCATCCAATTCACTTCCTAACTTGGCTGTTGGTCAACCTTTCTAGCAGAAAACTTTCACCTCAGCAGGATTCTGGGCTCTGAGCAAAAATCAAAATCCCCTCCTACAGAGCAATGGGAGAGAAATAACTGTTGTGTGAATCTATGACTATATCAATGCAGATGTGCAGCCAGCCATAGCGTCTTCACTGGGTCAGTTGCCTCTCTGGGGAAGAGTCCTATGGTACAGGAATACTGCACTTAGGTTCAGAAGAACAGCGTGTAACCTCTTAACCAGCACCAGCCAATGAAAATACAGTGCAACTTATAAACGCCAGCTAACTGCCTGGCTGGGCAGATTTAGTAATTCCAGTTTTACAAATTTTACAAAGAACAGGTGACACTTTATCTAACCCGATGTATCTAGGATATTATTTCTTCACATAACAATTATACATTCAAAGACTTAAATTTGTAAGTTTTTATTTACTTACTATTGTAAAAAGAAGTTTTCTTGAGACAAGGTTTCTCTGTAGCTTTGGAACCTGTTCTGGAACTTGCTCTGTAGACTAGACTGGGCTCATACTCCCAGAGATCCACCCACCTCTGCCTCTGGAATGCTGGAATTAAAGACATGCATCACCATCGTCCAATTTAAAAGAGGTTTTCACAATATAGCTCTGGCTGGCCTAGAACTGGTTTAGACCAGGCTGGCTTCCAATTCACAAAGATCAAGCTGGCTCCACCCTTTAAGTGCTAGAGTTAAAAGTCTAAGTTGCCACACCTGGCTGTTTGGATTTTTAATTATGTGTGTGTGTGTGTGTGTGTATCTGGGGGTTATGGTTGTGGACCTGAGTGCAGTGTCAGAGCAGGCCAGAAGAGGGCACTGAGTCTCTGGGTGTTTGAGTTCCAGGGATCTGTGTGCCTCTTGTGGCTGGTGTGGGTAATCAGACTCCAGTCCTCAGCAGAAGCAGCACCTGCTCATAACCACAGGGCCATCTCTCCAGCTCCCTAGTGACGCTGTTTGCATTGTACTAGGGACTAAGCTCAGTGCCTTGGGTGTGGAAGCACATGCCCTACCACTGAGTTACACCCTGGAGTCTGATAAAATGAGACATTTGATCTTCTCTCCTCATACGGCTTTTTTAGCCTGACGTGGGGTTCACACTGACGCTACCGCCTTAGTTTGGATTGCCCCAGCCCAGTTGCTCACAAGCTGCATGTGGAGTGATTCTGGAGTTGTGTCAGCCACAAACAAAGCCTGATTTCCTTGTCTGCGGCTGTGGGATAACGCCCACCTCAGGTTCCATAAGGATAAAATGAACAGTGTGGAGGTGGGTGGTGGCTTCTGTCTTGGAGGTTTGTTATCGCTGTGCATTCAGGAAAGGTTGTCTGGGGACTCTGCTCTCTCAGGTCGGACTCCTGTGGCATCGTCTACATTAGGAGAAGCAATGGAAGTCATTTAGTTACACCAAAGTGTTGGTGGGAATGGAAAGCTCTCATCCTCCCAAGCGTGTGCAGAGGGTGGAAAGGAAGAAACACTGGCTGAGCTCATTTGGTTTCAGCCTTTCGCTAGCTTGATTTGGATGTATGTTGTTTTAGTCATGGGGTGGCTAACTTGGTGGCGGTGGGGTGGATGTTGACATGATCAAGTGATGCATGAAGGTAGAGTGTTCTTCACTTCTGGGTATGTCCCTGAGCGTGTTTTCAGAGAGAGAGCCAACTGAGTTGAAAAGAACTGCTCCCTGTGTGGGCAGGGCTGGGCCTGAGAAGTTAGCCATCTTCTGCAGACTTAGCCGTTTGCTGCCACTGCTGCTCTCCTCTTCAGTCTCCAGGTTGCTTTGTCTTTAGGCTCTGGATCCCCATCAGTGCCCACTAATGCTTTAGTTCTTTGGCCTCTGCCTGGCTGTTTCATCGTTGCCTTGTTGGTTGAGGCTTCCTGCTAAGGTTGAATCACACGACTAGCTTGTAGAGCGGGACTTTTCACATCTGTGGTCTTGCAAGCCATTCCATTAAGTCCAAACACCTATGTAAGTATATACATAAACATGTATATGAGTATATTCACACATCACTCCTAGGTTCATACTGTCACAAAGAAGCCCACAGGAGATATCGTAAGCACAGGGTCTCATGTCTCAGGTTGGTCTCAAATTCCTTGTCCTTCTGTGTCTGCCTCCAGAGGGCCAAGATTACAGATGTGTAGTGCCACAGCCAGTGCCCAGGATTACAGATGTGTACTGCCACAGCCAGTGCCTAGGATTACAGATGTGTACTGCCACAGCCAGTGCCCAGCATTCAAATCTGCCTGAGGTTTGACCCATTTTTAGGTGTGTCAAAGTTCTAGAAGATTATTTTTAAATGTCAATTTCTGTATGGCTCTGGATTTGGACTTAGGGCTTCAGTCTATCAACAGCCACAGGGTCAGAGCTCTCTAAGGTGATAGAGGAGAGTCATCGCTAAGGAAAACTGCTAGGAGTTTTAACTGTTAGGAGTTTTAACTGCTTTAGCTAAGGCACAGGCCCCTCTGATTGTCCCTTTCTAGGTCTTTCTTTACTTCTGAGTCTTCTCTGGGGACGCAAAATTAAAGTCCTCTCGCTTTGGCTCTTTATGTGGAAGAAATTATTGGCATTTTAAGTGATTTTAATGTTGGGTGTGCACCAAAGCCAGGGTGTGTATTAGAAACAGCACGGCTGAGCACATATCATCTGTTCTCCTGTGCTTTGCTTCACACTCAGAGGCAATGAACTCATTCTGATGACTGAACGAGTTTTTGAGGAGCTGAAGGCAATGGAATGAGTATTATCTGGATTGAACCAGTTTGATCCGATTTTGGTCTGGTCTAAACCGGTTTGATCTGGTTGAACCAGTTTCATCCGGTTTGATCCACTTTAATCCGGTTTGAACCGGTCTCAACTGGTTTGTTCCCATTTGAGCCGGTCTAAACCTGTTTGAAACATTCTAAACCTGTTGGATTTGTATGGCTGTCCTGTAGCGATCTAATCCTGATTGAGCCTGTTTAATCCTCTTTGAACAAGTTTGATGCAGTTTTTAACCAGTCTACACTAGTTTAGGTCTAAACTGGTTGATCCAATTTGAACCAGTTTGATCCGGTCTGATCCAATATGATCCGGTTTGAACCGGGCTAAGCTGATTTGATCCATTTTGAGCCAGCCTAAACCCGTGTGAACCAGTCTAAACCTGTTGGATTCAGTTTGGCCATCCTGTAGCATTCTAATTTGGATTGATGCAGTTTAATCCACTTTGAACCAGTTTGATCCAGTTTTGAATGAGTCTACACTGGTATGATCCAGTTTGAATCAGTTTGATCCAGTTTTGAACCAGTCTACACTGGTAAGATCCAGTTTGAACCAGTTTAATACGGTCTGATCCAGTATGATCCAGTTTGAATTGGGGTAAGCTGGTTTGATCCGGTTTTAGGCATCCTAAACCGGTTTGAACCGGTTTAACCTGGTTTGATCCTGTTCGAACAAGTTTTATCTGGATTGAACCAGTTTGATCCGATTTTGACCTGGTCTAAACCGGTTTGATCCGGTTGAACCAGTTTCATCCGGTTTGATCCGCTTTAATCCACTTTGAACCAGTCTCAACTGGTTTGATTCGGTTTGAGCCCGTCTAAACCTGTTTGAACCTGTCTAAAGCTGTTCTTTTCGGTTTGGACGTCCTGTAGCGATCTAATCCGGATTGAGCCGGTTTAATCCAGTTTGAACCAGTTTGATCTGGTCTGATCCAGTTTGATCGGGTTTGAACCAGTCTAAACTGGTTTGATCCAGTTTCAACCAGTTTGATCCGGTCTGAACAGGGCTAAGCTGGTTTGTTTTGGTTCGAACCAGTTTGATCTGGTTTGGAACCAGTTTAAACCGGTTTGAACTGATTTTGATCCAGTCTGAACCACTTTAAACCAGTTTGAGCCGGTTTGAGCTGTTCTAAATCGGTTTTATCTGGAATGAACTGATTTGATCTGATTTTGGACTGGTCAAAACTGGTTTGATCCAGTATGAATCAGTTTGATCTGGTATGATCCACTTTGATCTGGTTTGAACCGATCTAAACTGGTTTGATATGGTTTGAGACACTATAAACCGGTTTGAACTGGTCTAAACCGATTTTATCTGGATTGAACCAGTTTTGTCTGATTTGGACTGGTCTAAACCGGTTTAATCCGGTACGAACCAGTTTGATCCGGTCTGATCCAGTTTGATCCGGTTTGATCCTGGCTAAGCTGGTTTGATCTGTTTTGAGCCAGCCAGAACCGGTCTAAACCTGTTTGATCTGGTCTGATCCACTTTGATCTGGTTTGAACAGGACTAAGCTGGTTTGTTTTGGTTCGAACCAGTTTGATCTGGTTTGGAACTAGTCTAAACCGGTTTGAACCGGGTTTTATCTGGTCTGAAGCACTTTAACCCAGTTAGAGCCGGTTTGAGCCATTCTAAACCGGTTTTATATGGAATGAACAGATTTGATCCGATTTTGGACTGGTCTAAACTGGTTTGATCTGTTTTGAGACGGTCTAAACCGGCTTGAACCGGTCTAAACCAGTTTGATTCGGTTTGGCCGACCTGTAGCAATCTAATCCAGATTGTGCAGGTTTAATCCGCGTGGAACAAGTTTGATCCAGTTCTGAACCAGTCTACACTGGTATGATCCAGTTTGGAGCAGGTTGATCTGGTCTGATCCAGTTAGATCCAGTTTGAACCGGGCTTAGGTGGTTTGAACCAATTTGAGCCAGCCTAAACCGGTTTGAACCATTCTAAACCGGTTTGAACCGGGTTTGATTTGGTCTGAACCAGTTTAAACCAGTTTGACTCGATTTTGTACTGGTCTTAACCAGTTTGATCTGGTTTGATCCACTTTGATCCGGTTTGAACAAACCTAAACAGGTTTGATTCGGTTTAAACTGGTCTCAACTGGTTAGATCCGGTTTGAGCCTGTCTAAAACGGTTTGATCCGGTGTGATCCAGTTTGATCCAGTTTCAATGAGTCTAAACAGGTTTGATCCGGTTTGAACAAGGCTAAGCTGGTTTGATCCATTTTGAGCTGGCCTAAACCCATGTGAACCCATCTAAACCTGTTGGATTCGGTATGGATATCCTGTAGCGATCTAATCCAGATTGATGCAGTCTACACTGGTTTGATCTGGTCTGATCCAGCTTGATTTAGTCAGTTTCAGTTTGATTCGGTTTTGAAGTGGTCTACACTGGTTTGATCCAGTTTGAAATGGTTAGAACCAGTTTGATCTGGTCTGATCCAGTTTCATTCGTTTCTGAACCTGTCTACACTGGGTTGATCCGTTCTGATCCAGTTTGATCCGGTCTGATCCAGTTTGATTCCGTTTTGAATCAGTCTACACTGGTTTGATCCAGTTTGAACCCGTTTTAATCATCTGATCCAGTTTAATCTGGTTTGAAAGTGGTCTACACTAGTTTGATCCACTTTAAACCAGTTTGATCCAATCTGATCTAGTTTGATTCCATT
Source organism: Neodon shergylaensis (assembly GCA_025134845.1). Classification (NCBI taxonomy): domain Eukaryota; kingdom Metazoa; phylum Chordata; class Mammalia; order Rodentia; family Cricetidae; genus Neodon; species Neodon shergylaensis. The sequence continues at coordinate 3,096,550 of JABTXL010003909.1, read as the reverse complement.
TGGCAATGGTATACACAGGTTTTCTCCAATCTGATCCAGTTTAATCTGGTCTGATCCAGTTTGATCTTGTTTTGAACCGATCTACACTGATTTGATCCGGTCTGATCTAGTTTGATCTGGTCAGATCTAGTTTGATCCAGTTTAGAAGCGGTCTACACAGTATTGATCCAGTTTGAACCAGTTTGATTTGGTCTGATTCAGTTTGATTGCGTTTTGCACCTGTATACACTGGTTTGAAGGAGTTTGAAACAGTTTGATCTAGTTTGATCAGGTTTTGAACCGGTCTACACTGGTCTGATCTGGTCTGATCCAGTTTGATCTCGCTTTGAAGCAGTCTACACTGGTTTGATCCAGTTTGAGCCAGTTTGATCCAGTCTGATCCAGTTTGATCCCTTTTTGAACCGGTTTACACTGGATTGATCTGGTCTGATTCAGTTTATTCTGGTCTGATCCAGTTTGATCCCATCTTATCCAGTCTGATCCAGAATTGAAGCCTTCTACACTGGTTTGATTTAGTTTGAACCAGTTTAATCCAGTATGATCCAGTTTGATCCCGTTTTGAAGCAGTCTACACTGGCTTTCTCCGGTCTGATCCAGTTTGATCCTGTCTGATCCAGTTTGATCCGGTTTTGAACCGGTCTACACTGGTTTGATCCAGTCTGATCGAGTTTGATCTGGTCTGATCTAGTTTGATCCAGTTTGGAAGCGGTCTACACTGGTTTGATCCAGTTTGAAGCAGTTTGATCTGGTCTGTTGCAGTTTGATCCGGTTTTGAATTGGTCTACACTGGTTTGATCCGGTCTGATCCAGTTTGATCCGGTCTAATTTAGTTTGATCCTGCTTTGAGGCAGTCTACACTGGTTTGATCCAGTTTGAACCAGTTTGATCCGGTCTGATCCAGTTTGATCCGGTTTTGAACCAGTCTACACTGGTTGGATCTGGTCTGATCCAGTTTGATCTGGTCTGATCTAATTTGATGCGGCTTTGAGGGACTCTACACTGGTTTGATCCAGTTTGAACCAGTTTGATCCGGTCTGATCCAGTTTGATCCGGTTTTGAAGCAGTCTACACTGGTTTGATCTGGTTTGATCCAGTTTGATCCCATTTTGAAGTAGTCTACACTGGTTTCATCTAGTTTGAAATGGTTTGAACCAGTTTGATCCAGTCTGATCCAGTTTGATCACGTTTTGAACCGGTCTACACTAGTTTGATCTGGTCTGATCCAGTTTGATCTGGTCTGATCCAGTTTGATCCGGCTTTGAGGCAATCTACACCGGTTTGATCCAGTTTGAACCAGTTTGATCCAGTCTGATCCAGTTTGATCCGGTTTTGAACCTTTCTACACTGGTTTGATCCAGTTTTAGGCAATTTGACCCAGTCTGTTCCAGTTTGATCTGGCTTTGAACCGCTCTACACTGGTTTGATACGGTCTGATCCAGTTTAATCTGATCTGATCCAGTTTGATCCCATTTTGAAACGGTCTACTCTGGTTTGATCCTGTCTGATCCAGTTTGATCTGGTTTTGAACCAGTCTACACTGGTTTTATCCAGTCTCATTCAGTTTGATCCCGTCTGACCCAGTTTGATCCGGTTTTGAAGTGGTCTACAGAGGATTGATCTGGTCTGATCAAGTTTGATCTTGTATGATCAAGTTCGATATAGTTTTGAAGTGTTCTACACTGGTTTGATCTGGTCTGATACAGTTTAATTCGGTCTGATCAAGTTTTTTTTGTTTTGAACCAGTCTACACTGGTTTGATGCAGTCTGATCCAGTTTTATCCGGTCGGATCTAGAGTGATCCATTTGGAAGCAGTCTACACTGGTCTGATCCAGTTTGAACCAGTTTGATCTGGTCTGATCCGGTTTGATCCGTTTTGAACCAGTCTACACTGGTTTGATCCAGTTTCAACCAGTTTGATCCGGTCTGATCCAGCTTGATCCAGTTTGGAAGCGGTCTACACTGGTTTAATCCAGTCTGATCCAGTTTGATCCTGTTTGGAAGCGGTCTACACTAGTTTAATCCAGTTTAAACAAGTTTGATCTAGTCGGATCCAGTTTGATCTGGTTTTGAACCAGTCTACACTGGTTTGATCCAGTTTGTACCAGTTTGATCCGGTCAGATCCAGTTTAATTCGGTCTGATCCTGTTTGATCCCGTTTTGAACCGGTCTACACTGGTTTGATCCAGTTTGAACCAGTTTGATTGGGTCTGATCCAGTTTGATCCCGCTGTGAGGCAGTCTACACTGGCTTGATGCAGTTTGAACCAGTTTGATCCGGTCTGATACAGTTTGTTCTGGTTTTGATTCATTTTGAGCTGGTCTAAACATGTTGGATTCGGTTTGGCCGTCCTGTTGTGTTCTAATCCGGATTGATGTGGTTTAATCCACTTTGAACCAGTTTGATCCAGTTTTGAACGAGTCTACACTAGTTTGATCCAGTTTGAACCAGTTTCATCCAGTTTGATCCCATTTTTCACAAGTCTACAATGGTTTGATCCAGTCAGATCTAGTTCAATCAGGTCTGATCCAGTTTGATCTGGTTTGGAAATGGTCTACACTGGTTTTATCCAGTCTGATACAGTTTAATCCGGTATGATCCAGTTTGATCCTATTTTGAACCATACTACACTGTTTTGGACTGGTCTGACCCAGTTTGATCTGGTCTGATCCAGTTTGATTCGGCTTTGAGGCAGTCTACACCAGTTTTATCCAGTTTGAACCAGTTTGATCCAGTCTAATCCAGTTTAATCCAGTTTTAACCAGTCTACACTGGTTTCATTTGGTCTGATCCAGTTTGATCCCATTTTGAACCGGTCTACACTGTTTTAATCTGGTCTGATCCAGTTTGATCTGGCTTTGAGACAGTCTACACTGGTTTGATCCAGTTTGAACCAGTTTGATCTGGTATGATCCAGTTCGTTCCAGTTTTGAAACGGTCTACACTGATTTTCTCCATTCTCATCGAGTTTAATCCGGTCTGATCCAGTTTGATGCAGTTTTGAAATGATCTACAATGGTTTGATACAGATTGAACAAATTTGATAAGTCTGATCCAGTTTGATCCGGTTTTGAACAAGTCTACACTGGTTTGATCCAGTTTGAGGCAGTTTAATCCAGTCTGTTCCAGTTTGATCCGGTTTTTATCCACTCTACACTGGTTAGATGCAGTCTGATCCAGATTAATCTGGTCTGATCCTGTTGAATCCCATTTTGAATAGGTCTACACTGATTTGATATGGTCTGATCCAGTTTGATCCAGTCTGATCCAGTTTTATCTGGCTTTGAGGCAGTCTACACTGGTTTGATCCAGTTTGAACCAGTTTGATCTGGTCTGATCCAGTTTGATCCGCTTTGGAAGCGATCGACCCTGGTTTGATCCAGTATGAAACGGTTTGAACCAGTTTGATCTGGTCTGATCCAGTTCGATCCAGTTTTGAAATCGTCTACACTGATTTTCTCCATTCTCATAGAGTTTAATTTGATTTGATCCAGTTTGATCCCATTTTGAACCGGTCTACTCTGGTTTGATCCGGTCTGATCTAATGATCCAGTTTGAATCAGTTTGATCCGGTTTTGAACCAGTCTACAATGGTTTGAACCAGTCTGATACAGTTTGATCCAGTTGATCCAGTTTGATCCTTTTTTAAGTGGTCTACACTAATTTGATTCAGTTTGATCCAGTTTAATCCAGTCTGATCCAGTTTGATCCCATTTTGAACCAGTCTACACTGGTTTGATCTACTTAGAAACAGTATGATCCAGTCTGTTCAAATTTGATCCTGTTTTGAACCGGTCTACACTGGTTTGATCTTGTTTGATCCAGTTTGATCCGGTCTGATCCAGTTTGATCCTATTTTGAACAAGTCTACACTGGCTTGATCCGGTCTGATCCAGTTGGATCCGGTCTTATCTAGTTTGATCTAGTTTGAAAGCGGTCTAAACTGGTTTGATGCTGTTTGAACCAATTTGATTTTGTCTGATCCAGTTTGATCCTGTTTTGAACCGGTCTACACTGGTTTGATTCGGTCTGATCCAGTTTAATCCAATCTGATCCAGTTTGGTCCCGTTTTGAACCGGTCTACTCTGGTTTGATCCAGTCTGATCTAATGATCTGGTCTGACTAAGTTTGTTTGGGCTTTGAGGCAGTCGACACAGGTTTGATCCATTTTGAACCAGTTTGATCTGGATTTGAACCAGTCTACAATGGTTTTATCCAGTCTGATTCAGTTTGATCCGGTCTGATCCAGTTTGATATAGTTTGGAAGTGGTCTACGCTAATTTGATCCAGTTTGAATCAGTTTGATCCAGTCTGATCCAGTTTGATCCCGTTTTGAACCAGTCTACACTGGTTTGATACGATCGGATGCAGTTTCATTCGGTCTGATCCAGTTTTATCCAGCTTTGAGGCAGTCTACACTGGTTTGATTCAGTTTGATCCAGTTTGATCCGGTATTGAACTGGTCTACATGGTTTTGATCTGTTCTGATTCAGTTTGACCTGGTCTGATCCAGTTTGATCCTGTTTTGAACTAGTCTACCCTGGTTTGATCCGGTCTGATTCAGTTTGATCTGATTTTGAACCAGTGTACTCTGATTTGATCGGTTCTGATCCAGGTTGATCCTGTCTGATCCAGTTTGATCTGGTTTGGAAGTGGTCTACACTGGTTTGATCCAGTTTGAACCAGTTTGATCCAGTCTGATCCAGTTTGATCCCGTTTTGAACCGGTCTACAATGGTTTGATACGATCTGATGCAGTATGATCCAGTTTTGAATCTGTCTATACTTGTTTGATCCGGTCTGATCCAGTTTGATACGATCTGATGCAGTATGATCCAGTTTTGAATCTGTCTATACTTGTTTGATCCGGTCTGATCCAGTTTGATCCGGTCTGATCCACTTTGATATTGTGTTGAACCGGTCTACACTGGTTTGATCCAGTTTGAGGCAGTTTGATCCAGTCTGTTCCAGTTTGATCTGGTTTTGATCCACTCTACAGTGGTTTGATCCAGTCTTATCCAGTTAAATCTGGTCTCATCCAGTTTGAAGTTGCTTTGAACCTGTCTACACTGTTTTGATCCGGGCTGATCCAATGATCCATTCTGATCCAGTTTGATTAGGCTTTTTGGCAGTCTACACTGGGTTGATCCAGTTTGAAACTGTTTGATCCGGTCTGATCCAGTTTGATCTGGCCTGATCCAGTTTGATCTGGATTTGTGGCAGTCTACACTTGTTTGATCCAGTTTGAACCAGTTTGATGCAGTCTGATTCATTTTGATCTGCTTTTGAAGTGGTCTACTATGCTTTCATCCTGTTTGAAATGGTTTGAACCACAGTTTGATCCAGTTTTGAACCTGTCTACACTGGTGTGATTTGTTATGATTGAGATTGATCCGGCCTGATCCAGTTTGATCCAGTTTTGAACCTGTCTACACTTGTTTGATCCGATCTGATCCAGTTTGATCTGGCCTGATCCAGTTTTATCCCTCTTTGAGGCAGTCTACACTGGTTTAATCCAGTTTTAACCAGTTTGATCCAGTCTGATCCAGTTTGATCTTGTTTTGAACTGGTCTACACTGGTTTGATTGATGTAGGAGTGTCATATATCAATCTGTTGATTTCATTGGTTAAGTAATAAAGGAACGGCTTGGCCCTCATAGGTTAAAACATAGGTGGGAGGAATAAACAGAATAGCATGTCGGGAGGAAGAGGAAGTGAGCTCAGACTCGACAGCTCTGCTCTCGGGAGCAGAGAAGCCATGCTCCATTCTCCCGGACGGACATGAGCGATGAAGCTCCAATCCAAGATGGACGTAGGCTAGAATCTTCCCGGTAAGCGCACCTTGGGGTGCTATGCAGATGATTAGAAATGAGCTAAATTAATATGAGAGAATTAGCCTAGAAGAGGCTAGATAGAAATGGGCCAAGCAGTGATTAAATGAATACAGTTTGTGTGTTGTCATTTCGGGGCATAAGCTAGCCGAGCAGGCGGCCGGGGTGCTGGGGACTCAGCCCCGGCCGCCCTTATTTCAACAAATGGCGCCCCACGTGATGAACTAAATCCACTGAAAGCCTGAGAAAGCTTGGGAAAGAGTAAAGCATGTTTTCTCGGTAGCAGCGATTTCTCGGGTCTGCTCTGCTTGCTAGAAGCAAGCAAGCGCTCTCACTAAGAGAGGCTTCCTGACTCAGCTTCAGCTGCAAAACCCTGCAGCTCATTAAGAGGTCCTGCCACGAAACACTTAAACGTTGTTGACAAAAAGCTGAAACGCATGCTTGTTGGTTTTCAGCTGTAGCAGGAAAAAAGCTGCGCCGTTTAAAAATGCCGGCTTTCTGGGCTGTCCTGCCAGGGCAAACTCTGACTCTTTTACGCAGGCGGTTCGTGCGGTTTGCAAGCACAGGCTGCTGAAGCTCACTTGCTGGCAGGGACCTTGAAACGCCATAGAATTGTGGCAGTAAACACGGCTACAGCCAATACCTCAGCCATGAGGCTGGAAAGCTAAGGAATGGGCTGGATCTAGCTGCCAAAGCCACGGCTTTAGTCCTACTGATATTGCTTGGTAAATTAAAGACTCATGTGGTCAGAAAAAGAGAGATATACAGTAAAGAGAGATTCAAAAACAAAGAAAATTTTTAAATGATTTACACTGTGTTAAAAATATATGCAAGCTAAAAGTAAGTTCTTAAAAGTAAAAAATGAAAGAAAGAGTAGTTGGGTGTGGTAGTACACACCTTTAATCCCAACACTTGGGAGGCAGAGGGAGATTGACCTCTGTGACTTCAAGGTGTGGTAGCATACACCTTTAATCCCAATGCCTGGGAGGCAGAGACAGGCGGATCTCTGAGAGTTCAAGGATAGCCTGGTCTACAGAGTTATTCCAGGACAAAGATACAGAGAATATAAAATAAAAGTAAAAATAAATGAAATAGAGGTTAAAATAAAGCGTACGAAGATGGAAAATACACAGAGAATCTTGATACTGTATGCTATTATGCTCTCTTTGAATTGTTTGAATGCTGAGGAAGGAGCAACAACTGCCAAAAGATATTTGTTTATAAATGCTGCTGAACTAATCCAACATAGATATTATCAAAATGCCTTGATTTTGAAATTTGGATCTAAGGACATGATACTTTGGAAAGGAGTTTCTTATTTTGTCTTCACAGAGGATGAGACCCTGTTCATTTCTTCTATTCCGATATGGTATGATCAACCACGCCCTCCTGAAGAATTGCTGTAAAGCATCTTCAGAAAATTGCTTCGCTCAACTGCCAACTGAGATGAAACTAGCACACAGGTTATACCATGAAAGACCTAATTAACGACGCCCCCATTCAGCAGGAAGCAGTTTGGAGAGAAAAAACTGTGCCCATGTTCCCAAATATGGTTTATAAACGTTCTTTTACAATTAAAGGGGGGAATATGATATAGATATAAATAATTTGCATTAATATAGACTTTGCTTTATTGATAGAGATTTAAGGTCACTTTTGTTATATGTATATGTATTTCTGCTCTTGATTAAGGTATTGTGATTGTGTAGTTTATGTAAAAATGTAATGTATATAGTTGTTAATGGATAATCAATAATAGTCAAGCTTGTAGCATGTTAGTTAAGATTTTCTAGATGTACATAGATATATTTTAGATAGGCATTCTTCATATCTTTCAAGGATTATAGAATATGGCATTTTAAATGTTTTAATAACTTAGGACTTTTCATGACAATGAGACACTCTGCTCCTGGCAGCACCAATCTACTTCAGGAAGAAGATGGGCATCGAAGAGGATCCTTATGGAGTTTGATAGCCATTTGGGCAAGAAACTGCTCTTGCCTGGACTGTTGCATAAACTGGACACAGAGAACCCACAGAGAGAGGACTACTGAACTTGCCTAAAGGTGAGATGATCTTTCGGGGTTGCTGATTCATGAAAGAGTCTGCAAGACATTCTTCAGGACAAGCAGATAGTGACTGCCTTTGAAATTTCCTGCTTTGTGGAAATGTCTGCTGGAAACTATGGGCCTGTAGGCCGAAGATGGATGCCCCAACGGTACAGAAGAACTTTGGGTGACTGTACAGGCAGCAAGATGTCTCTGTCATTTCTAGAGTTTTGAAAGTTGCTTATTTCTTGTTTGCTTAGATAATATTGTATCTTTCTGGAGTCTTTGATGGAGTTAAGAATAGTTAGTTATAGTTATAGTTTTCCTTAGTTATGATAGAGATTATTGTAATTTTTACTAATAACTGTTTTGTTATATGTAATTTTGCTATGTTAAAGTTAAAGCCTTTCCTTTTTGTTTAAACAGAAAAAGGGGAAGTGATGTAGGAGTGTCATATATCAATCTGTTGATTTCATTGGTTAAGTAATAAAGGAACGGCTTGGCCCTCATAGGTTAAAACATAGGTGGGAGGAGTAAACAGAATAGCATGTCGGGAGGAAGAGGAAGTGAGCTCAGACTCGACAGCTCTGCTCTCGGGAGCAGAGACGCCATGCTCCATTCTCCCGGACGGACATGAGCAATGAAGCTCCAATCCAAGATGGACGTAGGCTAGAATCTTCCCGGTAAGCGCACCTTGGGGTGCTATGCAGATGATTAGAAATGAGCTAAATTAATATGAGAGAATTAGCCTAGAAGTGGCTAGATAGAAATGGGCCAAGCAGTGATTAAATGAATACAGTTTGTGTGTTGTTATTTTGGGGCATAAGCTAGCCGAGCAGGCGGCCGGGGTGCTGGGGACTCAGCCCCGGCCGCCCTTATTTCAACATCTGATCCAGTTTAAGGCAGATTGATCTAGTCTGTTCCAGTTTCATCCGGTTTTGAACCGCTCTACACTGGTTTGATCCAGTCTCATCCAGTTTAATCCCGTCTGATCCAGTTTGATCCCGTTTTGAACCGGTCTACACTGGTTTGACCTTGTCTGATCCAATGATCCAGTCTGATCCAGTTTGATCCGGCTTTGAGGCAGTCTATACTGGTTTCACCCAGTTTTAACCATTTTGATCCGCTTTGAAGTGGTCTACAATGGTTTGATCCTGTTTGAAATGGTTTGAACCAGTTTGATACGGTCTGATCCACTTTGATCTTGTTTTGAACCTGTCTCCACTGGTGTGATCAGTTTTGATCCAGATTGATCCGGCCTGACATAGTTTCATCCAGTTTTGAACCTGTCTACACTTGTTTGATCTGGTCTGATACAGTTTGATTCGGCTTTGAGGCAGTCTACAGAAGTTTGATCCAGTTTGAACAAGTCTGATCCGGTCTGATCCAGGTTGATCTGATTTAGAACCAGTCTACAATGGTTTGATCCAGTCTGATCCAGTTTTATCCGGTCTGATCCAGTTTGATCCGGTTTGAAGTGGTCTACACAAATTTGATCCAGTTTGAACCAGTTTGTTCCAGTCTGATCCAGTTTGATCCCATTTTGAACTGGTCTACACTGTTTTTGTCAGATCTGATCCAGTTTAATCCGGTCTGATCCATTTTGATCCGGTCTGATACAGAGTGATCCAGCTTTGAGGCAGTCTACACTGGTTTGATCCAGTTTGAAGCAGTTTGATCCGGTATGATCCAGTTTTATTTCGTTTTGAACCGGTCTACCCTGGTTTGATCCGGTCTGATCCAGTTTGATCTGGTTTTGAACCAGTCTACAATGGTTTGATACGGTCTCATCCATTTTGATCTGGTCTGATCCAGTTTGATACGGCTTTGAGGCAGTCTACACTGGTTTGATCCAATTTGAACCAGTTTGATCCGATATGATCCAGTTTGATTCCATTTTGAACCGGTATACACTATTTTTTTCCGATCTGATCCAGTTTAATCTGGTCTGAACCATTTTGATCCGGTCTGATCCAGTTTGATTCGGCTTTGAAGCAGTCTACATAGGTTTGATCCAGTTTGAACAAGTATGATTTGGTCTGATCCAGTTTGATCTGATTTAGAACCAGTCTACAATGGTTTGATCCAGTCTGATCCAGTGTGATCCAGTCTGATCCAGTTTGATCCGGTTTGAAGTGGTCTACACTAATTTGATCCAGTTTGAACCAGTTTGATCAAGTCTAACCCAGTTTGATCCCGTTTTGAAATGGTCTACACTGGATTTTTCTGGTCTGCTCCAGTTTAATCCGGTCTGATCCATTTTGATTCATTCTGATCCAGTTTGAAACGGTCTACACTGATTTTCTCCATTCTCATTGAGTTTAATCCGGTCTGATCCAGTTTTGAAACAGTCTACACTGGTTTGATCCGGTCTGATCCAGTTTGATCAGGTCTGATCCAGTTTGTTCCGGCTTTGTGGCAGTCTACACTGGTTTCATCCAGATTGAACCAGTTTGATCCGGTCTGATCCATGTTGATCTGGTTTTGAAGTGGTCTACAATGGTTTGATCTTGTTTGAAATGGTTTGATCCAGTTTGATCCTGTTTTGAACCGGTCTACACGGGTTTGATCAGACCGGATAAAACTGTTTCACACCATTTCAAACAGGATGAAACCATTGTAGAGCACTTCAAAATAGGATCAAAGTGGATCAGACAGAATCAATCTGGTTCAAACTGTATGAAACCACTGTAGACTGCCTCAAAGCGGATCAAACTGGATCAGACCAGATCAAAATGGATCAGACCAGAAAAAAACAGTGTAGACCGGTTCAAAACGGGACCAAACTGGATCACACTGGATCAAACCATTGTAGACTGGTTCGAAACCGGATCAAACTGGATCAGGCCAGATCAAACTCCATTAGACCAGATCAAACAAGTATAGACAGGATCAAAACTGTATCAAACTGGATCAGCCCTTATCAATCTGGATCAGAATGGATCACACCAGTGTAGACATGTTCAAAAAGAGATCAAACTGGATTAGACCGGATCAAACTGGATCAGACCAGATCAAACCAGTGTAGACCGGTTCAAAATGGGATCAAGCTGGATAAGAATGGATCAAACTGTTTCAAACTAGATCAAACCAGTGTAGACTGGTTCAAAACCGGAATAAACTGGATCAGACCAGATCAAACTGGTTAAAACTGGATCAAACCCGTTTAGACCACTTCCAAACTGGATCAAACTAGATCAGACCAGATCAAACTAGAACAGACCGGATCAAACCAGTGTACACCGGTTCAAAACTGGATCAAACTGGATCAGGCCAGATCAAACTGGATCAGACCAGAACAAACTGGTCCAAACTCGATCGAACCTGTGTAGACTGCCTCAAAGCCGAATCAAACTGAATCAGACCAGATCATTGGAACAGACCGGATCAAACCAGTGTAGAGCAGTTCAAAACCGGATCAAACTGGAACAGACCGAATCAGACTGGTTCAAACTGGATCCAACCAGTGTAGACTGCCACAAAGCCGGATCAAACTGGATCAGGCCAGATCAAACTGGATCAGACCGGATCAAATGAGTGTAGAGCGGTTCAAAACCGGATCAAACTGGAACAGACTGGATCAAACTGCCTCAAACTGGATCAAACAAGGGTAGACAGGTTCAAAACCAGATGAAATTGGATCAGACCCGATCTAACTTGTTCAAACCATTTCAAACAGGATCAAACCATTGTAGACCACTTCAAAAGCGGATCAAAATGGATCAGACCGGATCAAACTGGTTCAAAATGGATCAAACCAGTGTAGACTGCCTCAAAGCCGAATCAAACTGGAACACACAGGATCATTGGATCAGACCGGATCAAACCAGTGTAGACCAGTTCAAAACGGGATCAAACTGTATCAGACCGGATCAAACCAGAGTAGACTGTTTCAAAATGGGATCAAACTGGATCAGATCGATTAAACTGGACCAGACTGTATCAAACCAGTGTAGAGCGGATCAAAACCAGATCAAACTGGAACAGACTGGGTCAAATTGCCTAAAACTGGATCAAACCAGTGTAGAAAGGTTCAAAACCGGATCAAACTGGATCAAACTGGTTCAAACTGGATCAAACCTGTGTAGACTGCCTCAAAGCCGAATCAAATTGGATCAGACCGGATCATTAGATCAGACTGGATCAAACCAGTGAAGACTGGTTCAAAATGGGATCAAACTGGATCATAGCAGATTAAACTGGATCAGACCAGAAAAAAACAGTGTAGACCGGTTCAAAACGGGATCAAACTGGATCAGACTGGATCAAACTGGTTTAAATTGGATCAAATTAGTCTAGACCACTTCAAACTAGATCAAATTGGATCAGACCAGATCAAACTAGTTTAGACTGAATTAAACCATTGTAGACTGGTTCTAAATTGGATAAAACTGAATCAGACCGGATCAAACTGGTTCAAACTGGATCAAACTTGTGTAGACCGCTTCTAATTTAAATCAAATTAGATCAGACAGGATCAAACTTGTTCAACGTGACTCAAACCAGTGTAGACTGTCACAAAGCTGGATGAAACTGGATCAGACCGGAAAAAAAAACAGTGCAGAAAGGTTTAAAACGGGATCAAACAAGATCAGACTGGATCAAACAGGTTCAAACTGGATCAAACCTGTGTAGACTGCCTCAAATCCGAATCAAACTGGGTCAGACTGGATCATTAGATCAGACCGGATCAAACCAGTGTATCAGAATGGATCACACCAATGTAGACAGGTTCAAAACTGGATCAAACAGGATCAGATCAGATCAAACTGGTTTAAATCATTTCAAACTGGATCAAACCATTGTAGACCACTTCAAAATCGGATCAAAATGGATCCGACTGGATCAAACTGGTTCAAACTGGATCAAACCAGTGTAGACTGCCTCAAAGCCAGATCAAACTGGATCAGACCGGATCAAAATGGATCAGACCATATTAATCTGGATCAGACTGGAAAAAACCAGTGTAGACTGGTTCAAAACAGGATCATACTGGATCAAACTGGTTCAAACTGGATCAAATTAGTGTAGACGACTTCAAACCGGATCAAACTAGATCAGACCAGATCAAACTGGATCAGACTAGATCAAACCATTGTAGACTGGTTCTATATCAGATCAAACTGGATCAGACTGGATCAAACTGGTTCAAACTGGTTCAAACTGGATCAAACCAGTGAAGACCACTTCAAAACTGGATCAGACCGGATCCAACTGGATCAGACCTGAACAATTCTGTGTAGACAGGTTCAAAACTGGATCAAACTGGATCATATCAAATCAATCTGTATCAGAACGGATCACACCAGTGTAGACAGTTCAAAACAGGATCAAACAGGATCAGATAGTGTCAAACTGGTTTAAATCATTTCGAACTGGATCAAACCATTGTAGACCACTTCAATCTGGATCAAATGGGATCAGACCAGATCAAACTGATTCAAACTGGATCAAACCAGTATAGACTGCCTCAAAGGCGGACAAAACTGGATCAGACTGGATCAAACCAGTGTAGACAGGAACAAAACCACTTCAAACTGGATCAGACCGAATCAAACTGGTTCAAACTGGATCAAACCTGTGTAGACTGCCTCAAAGCGGGATCAAACTGGATCAGACCAGATCAAACTGGATCAGACCGGATCAAACAAGTGTAGACAGGTTCAAAACCGGAGCAAACTAGATCAGACAGGATCAATCTGGATCAGAACTGATCACACCAGTGTAGACAGGTTCAAAACTGGATCTAAATGGATCAGACCGGATCAAACTGGTTCAAACCATTTCAAACAGGATCAAGCCATTGTAAACCACTTCAAAACAGGATCAAAATGGATCAGACCATATCAAACTAGTTCAATATGGATCAAACCAGTGTAGAGTGCCACAATTCCGGATCAAACTGGATCAGACTGTATCAAACCATTGTAGACCGTTTCAAAACTGGATCAAACTGGATCAGACCGGATTAAACTCGATGAGAATGGAGAAAATCAGTGTAGACTGTTTCAAAACCAGAACGAACTGGATCAGATAGGATCAAACTGGTTCAAACCGTTTCAAACTGGATCAAGCCAGTGTCGATTGTTTCCCAAGCGGATAAAAGTGGATCATACTGGATCAAACTGGTTCAACCTGAATCAAATCAGTGTAGACTGACTCAAAGCCGGATCAAACTGGATCAGACTGCATCAAACTGCATCAGATCGTATCAAATCACAGTAGACCGGTTAAAAACGGGATCAAACTGGATCAGACCGGAGCAAACTGGATAAAACTGTATCAAACCAGTTTAGACCGCATCTAAACATGATCAAACTAGATAAGACCAGATCAAACTGGATCAGACCGGATCAAGCCAGTGTATACAGATTCAAAACCGAATCAAACTGGTTCAAAACCGGATCAAACTGGATCAGACTGGATCTATCTGGATCAGAACAAATCACACCAGTGTAGAGAGGTTCAAAATCTGATCAAACTGGATCAAACCGGATTAAACTCGTTCAAACTATTTCAAACAGGATGAAACCATTGCAAACCACTTCAAAATCAGATGAAAATGGATCCAACTGGATCAAACTGTTTTAAACTTAATGAAACCATTGTAGACTGCCTCAAAGCCGGATCAAATTGGATCAGACAGGATCAAAATGGATCAGACCAGAAAAAAACAGTGTAGACCAGTTCAAAACAGGATCAAACTGGATCAGACTGGATTAAATTGGATCAGACCAGAAAAAACCACTGTAGACCGGTTCAAAACGGGATCAAAAGGAATCAGACTTGATCAAACTGGTTCAAACTGGATCAAATTATTGTAGACCACTTCAAACCAGATCAAATTGGATCAGACCAGATCAAACTGGTTTAGACTGGATTAAACCATTGTAGACTGGTTCTAAATTGGATAAAACTGGATCAGACTGGATCAAACTGGTTAAAACTGGATCAAACCTGTGTAGACTGCCTCAAATCCGAATCAAACTGGAACAGACAGGATCATTGGATCAGACTGGATCAAACTAGTGTAGACTGGTTCAAAACGAGATCAAACTGTATCAGACCAGATTATACTGGATCAGACCAAATCCAACCAGTGTAGAGCGATTCAAAACTGGATCAAACTGGAACAGATGGGATCAAACTGCCTCAAACTGAATAAAACCAGTGTAGACTGGTTCAAAACCGGATCAAACTGGATCAGACTGGATCAAACCAGTGTAGACCGGTTCAACACGGAATCAAACTGGATCAGACTGGATCAAACTGGTTCAAACTGGATCGAATTAGTATAGACCACTTCAAAAGCAGATAAAATTAGATCAGACCAGATCAAACTGGATCAGACCGAATCAAGCCAGTGTAGACTTGTTCAAAACCGGATCAAACTTGATCAGACCAGATCAAACTGGTTCAAATGGAATCAAACCAGTGTAGACTGCCTCAAAGCTGGATCAAATTGAATTAGACCGGATCAAAGTGGTTCAAACCGTTTCAAACTGGATCAAACCAGTGTAGACTACTTCAAAACGGGATCAAACTGCATCAGACCGGATCAAACTGGTTCAAACTGGATCAAACCAGTGTAGACCGCTTCTAATTTAAATCAAATTAGATCAGACATGATCAAACTTTTTCAACGTGGATCAAACCAGTGTAGACTGTCAGAAAGCTGGATGAAACTGGATCAGACTGTATCAAACTGGATTGGACCGAATCAAACCAGTGTAGACTGGTTCAAAACAAGATCAAACTGGATCAGACCGAATCAAACTGGATCAAACCAGTGTAGGCCACTTCAAAACTGGATCAAACTGGATCAAACCGGATCAATCCAGTGTAGACTGGTTAAAAACCAGATCAAACTGGATCAGACTGGATCAATCTGGATCAGAATGGATCACACCAGTGTAGACAGGTTCAAAACCGGATCAAACTAAATCAGATCAGATCAAAATGGTTCAAATCATTTCAAACTGGATCAAACCATTGTATACCACTTCAAAACCGGATCAAACGGGATCAGACCGGATCAAACTGATTCAAACTGGATCAAACCAGTATAGACAGCCTCAAAGGCGGATCAAACTGGATCAGACTGGATCAAAATGGATCAGACCGGATTAAACTGGATCAAACCAGAAAAAAACAGTGTCGACCGGTTCAAAATGGGATCAAACGGGATCAGACTGGATCAAACTGGTTCAAACTGGATCAAATTAGTGTAGACCACTTCAAACTGTATCAAATTGTATCAGACCAGATCAAAATGGATCAGACTGGATCAAACCATTGTAGACTGGTTCTAAATCAGATAAAAGTGGATCAGATCGCATCAAACTGGTTCAATCTGGATCAAACCAGTGTAGACTGCCACAATTCCGGATCAAACTGGATCAGACCGGATGAAACCAGTATAGACCGTTTCAAAACTGGATCAAACTGGACCAGACTGAATTAATCTCGATGAGAATGGAGAAAATCAGTGTAGACCGTTTCAAAACTGGAACGAACTGGATCAGACTAGATCAAATTGCCTCAAACTGGATAAAACCAGTGTAGACATGTTCTAAACTGGATCAAACTGGATCAGACCGGATCTAACTGGTTCAAACTGTTTCAAACTGGATCAAACCAGTGAAGACCACTTCAAAACTGGATTAAACTGGATCAGACCAGATCAAACTGGATCAGACCTGAATAGTCCTGTGTAGATTGGTTCAAAAGCGGATCAAACTGGATCAGACCAAATCAATCTGGATCAGAACAGATAACACCAGTGTAGACAGGTTCAAAACCGGATCAAACTGGATCAGATCGGATCAAAATGGTTCAAATCTTTTAAAACTCGATCAAACCATTGTATACCACTTCAAAACCGGATAAAATGGGATCAGACCGGATCAAACTGATTCAAACTTAATCAAACCAGTATAGACAGCCTCAAAGGCGGATCAAACTGGATCAGACCAGATCAAAATGGATCAGACCAGATTAAACTGGATCAGACCAGAAAAAAAAAACAGTGTAGATGGGTTCAAAACGGGATCAAATTGGATCAGATCAAATTAAACTGGATCAGACTAGATCAAACCATTGTAGACTGGTTCTAAATCAGATAAAACTGGATCAGACCGCATCAAACTGGTTCAATATGGATCAAACCAGTGTAGACTGTTACAATTCCGGATCAAACTGGATCAAACTGGATCAAACCTGTGTAGACCGTTTCAAAACTGGATCAAAGTGGACCAGACTGGATTAATCTCGATGAGATTGGAGAAAATCAGTGTAGACCATTTCAAAACCGGAACAAACTGGATCATACCAGATCAAACTGGTTCAAACTGGATCAAATCAGTGTAGACTGCCTCAAAGCCGGATCAAACTGGATCAGATCGTACTAAACTGGATCAGACCAGATCTAACCAGTGTACACCGGTTCACAACGGGATCAAACTGGATCAGACTGGATCAAACTGGTTCAAACTTTATCAAATTAGTGTAGACCACTTCAAAACCGGATCAAACTGGATCAGACCGGATCAAACTGGATCAGACAAGATCAAATCAGTGTAGACCGGTTCAAAACAGGATCAAACTTGATCAGACTGGATCAAATTGTTTGTAACTAGATCATAGATCAAACCAGTGTAGACTGGTTCAAAACCAGATCAAACAGAAACAGACTGAATCAAACTGCCTCAAACTGGATAAAACCAGTGTAGACATGATCTAAACCAGATCAAACTGGATCAGACCGGATCAAGCCAGTGTAGACCAGTTGAAAATGGGATCAAACAGAATCAGACTGGATCAAACTGGTTCAAACTTTATCAAATTAGTGTAGACCACTTCAAAACCGGATTAAACTTGATCAGACCTGAACAATCCTGTGTAGACTGCTTCAAAACCGGATCAAACTAGATCAGACCTGATCAATCTGGATCAGAACTGATCACACCAGTGTAGACAGATTCAAAACCAAATCAATCTGGATCAGACTGGATCAAACTGGTTCAAACCATTTCAAACAGGATCAAACCATTGTAGACCACTTCAAAACCGGATCAAATTAGATCAGATCAGATCAAACTGGATCAGACCGGATCAAACTGGTTCAAACTGGATCAAACCAGTGTAGACTGCCTCAAAGCTGGATCAAACTGAATCAGACCGGATCAAACTGGTTCAAACTGGATCAAACGAGTTTAAGCAGCTTCCAAACTGGATCAAACTACATCAGACTAAATCAAACTGGATCAGACCGGATCAAACTGGTTCTAACAGTTTCAAACGGGATCAAAATAGTGTAGACCACTTCAAAATGGGATCAAACTGGATCAGACAGGATCAAACTGGTTTAAACCTCATCAAACCAGTGTAGACCACTTCCAAACTAAATCAAACTCGATGAGACCGGATCAAACTGGATCAGACAGGATCAAACTGGTTCAAACCGTCTCAAACTTGATCAAACCAGTGCAGACCACTTCTAATCCTAATCAAACTAGATTAGACCGGATCAAACTTGTACATCCTGGATCAAACCAGTGTAGACTCACAAAGCTGGATGAAACGAGATCAGACCAGATCCAACTGGATCGGACCCGATCAAACCAGTGTAGACTGGTTCAAAACCAGATCAAACTGAATCAGACCAGATCAAACTAATGTATACAGGTTCAAAACTGGATCAACCTGGATTAGGCCGGAACAATCTGGTTCAAACCATTTCAAACAGGATCAAACCATTGTAGTCCACATCAAAAGCAGAACAAAATGGATCAGACCAGAACAAACTGGTTCAAACTAAATGAAACAAGTGTAGACCACTTCAAAACAGAATCAAACTGGATCAGACTGGATCAAACTGGATCAGACCGGATCAAACCATTGTAGACTGGTTCAAAACCAGATTAAACTGGATCAAACCAGATCAAACTGGTACAAACTGGATCAAACCATTGTAGACTGGTTCAAAACCAGATTAAACTGTATCAGACTGGATCAAACCAGTGTAGACTGCCTCAAAGGCAGATCAAACTGGATCAGACATGATCAAACCAGTGTAGACTGGTTCAAAACCGGATCAAACTGAATCAGACCGGATCAAACTGGTTCAAAGCGTTTCAAACTGGATCAAGCCAGTGTCGATCACTTCGAAAGCGGATCAAACTGTTTCAAACTGGATCAAACCAGTGTAGACTGCCTCAAAGCCTGATCAAACTGGATCATACCGGATCAAACTGGATCAGACAGTATCAAACCAGTGTAGACCGGTTCAAAACAGGATTAAACTGGATCAGATCTGATTAAACTGGATCAGACCGGATCAAACCAGTGTAGACCGGTTCAAAATGGGATCAAACTGGATCACACCAGATTAAACTGGATCAGATCATAGAAAACCAGTGTAGACCGGTTCAAAACGTAATCAAACTGGATCAGACTGAATCAAACTTGTTCAAACTGGATCAAATTAGTGTAGACCACTTTAAAACCGGATCAAACTAGATCAGACTGGAATAAACTGGATCAGACCGGATCAAACCATTGTAAACTGGTTCAAAACCGGATCAAACTGGATCAAGCCAGATCAAACTAGATCAGACCACATCAAACAAGTGTAGACAGGTTCAAAACTGGATATAACTGGATCAGGCCGGATTAATCAGGATCAGAACGGATCACAACAGTGTAGATAGGTACAAAACCGGATCAAACTGGATCAGACCAGATCAAACTGTTTCAAACCATTTCAAACAGGATGAAACCATTGAAGACTACTTCAAAAGCAGATCAAACTGGATCAGACCGGGTCAATCCAGTAAAGACTGGTTCAAAACCGGATCAAACAGGATCAGACCAGATCAATCTGGATCAGAACGGATCACACCAGTGTAGACAGTTTCAAAACCAGATCAAACAGGATCGGATGGGATCAAACTTGTTCAAACCCTTTCAAACTAAATCAAACCATTGTAGACTACTTCAAAACTGGATCAAACGGGATCAGACCGGATCAAACTGTTTCAAACTGAATGAAACCAGTGTAGCCAACTTCAAAACCAGATCAAACTGGATCAGACTGGATCAAACTGGATCAGACTGGATCAAACCATTGTAGACAGGTTCAAAACTGGATTAAACTATATCAGACTGGCTCAAACCAGTGTAGACTGCCTCAAAGGCAGATCAAACTGGATCAGACTGGATCAAACCAGTGTAGGCTGGTTCAAAACCGGATCAAACTGAATCAGACCAGATCAAACTGGTTCAAAGCGTTTCAAACTGGATCAAACCAGTGTCGATCACTTCCAAAGCGCATCAAACTGGATCATACCGGATCAAACTGTTTCAAACTGGATAAAACCAGTATAGACTGCCTCAAAGCCTGATCAAACTGGATCATACCGGATCAAACTGGATCAGACCGTATCAAACCAGTGTAGACCGGTTCAAAACAGGATTAAACTGGATCAGACTGGATTAAACTGGATCAGACCGGATCAAACCAGTGTAGACCAGTTCAAAACGGGATCAAACTGGATCACACCAGATTAAACTGGATCAGACCATAGAAACCCAGTGTAGACCAGTTCAAAACAGGATCAACTGGATCAGACTGGATCAAACTTGTTCAAACTGGATCAAATTAGTGTAGACCACTTTAAAACCGGATCAAACTAGATCAGACTGGAATAAACTGGATCAGACCAGATCAAACCATTGTAAACTGTTTCAAAACTGGATCAAACTGGATCAGGCCTGATCAAACTAGATCAGACCAGATCAAACAAGTGTAGACAGGTTCAAAACTGGATCAAACTGGATTAGGCCGGATTAATCAGGATCAGAACGGATCACACCAGTGTAGACATGTTCAAAACCGGATCAAACTGGATCAGGCCAGATAAAAATAGATCAGACCAGATCACACCAGTGTAGACAGGTTCAAAACTGGATCAAACTGGATCAGGCCGGATTAATCAGGATCAGAATGGATCACACCAGTGTAGACAAGTTCAAAACCGGATCAAACTGTATCAGACCAGATCAAACTGGTTCAAACCATTTCAAACAGGATGAAACCATTGTAGACCACTTCAAAAGCGGATCAAAATGGGTCAGACCAGATCAAACTGGTTCAAACTGGATGAAACCAGTGTAGACTGCCTCAAAGACAGATAAAACTGGATCAGACCAGATTAAACTGGATCAGACCGGAAACAACCAGTGTAGACCAGTTCAAAATGGGATCAAACTGGATCAGTCTTGAATAAACTGGTTCAAACTGGATCAAATTAGTGTAGACCACTTCATATCAGATCAAACTGGATCACACCGGATTAAACTGAATCAGACTGGAGAAAACCAGTGTAGACTTGTTCAAAACCGGATTAAACTGAATCAGACCGGATCAAACTGGTAAAAACTGGATCAATCCAGTTTAGACCTCTTCCAAACTGGATCAAACTAGATCATACCGGATCAAACTGGAACAGGCCAGATCAAACCAGTGTACACCGGTTCAAAACAGGATCAAACTGAATCAGACCACATCAAATTGGATCAGACCGGATCAAACCCGTGTAGACTGCCTCAAAGCCGGATCAAACTGGATCACATCAGATTAAACTGGATCAGATCAGATCAAAGCAGTGTAGTCCAGTTCAGAACGGGATCAAACTGGATCAGACTGGATCAAACTGGTTCAAACTCTATCAAACCAGTGAAGTCCGGTTCAAAACAGGATCTAACTTGTTCAGACAAAATCTATCTATTTCAAACCATTTCAAACTGGATCAAACCAGTGTAGACCAGTTCAAAACTGGATCAAACTGGATCAGACCAGATTAAACTCGATGAGAATGGAGAAAATCAGTGTAGACCGTTTTAAAACGGGATTGAACTGGATCAAACCGTATCAAACTGGTTCAAACCATTTCTAACTGGATCAAACCAGTGTAGACTGCCTCAAAGCCAGATCAAACTGGATCAGACCGGATCAAACTGGATCAGACTGGATTAAACCAATGTAGACTGCCTCAAAGCTGAATCAAACTGAATCAAACCATATCAAACCAGTGTAGACCGGTTCAAAACAGGATCAAACTGTATCAGACCATATTAAACTGGATCAGACCAGATCTAACCAGTGTACACCGGTTCAAAACGGGATCCAACTGGTTCAGACAGAATCTATTTGGTTCAAACCGTTTCAAACTGAATCAAACCAGTGTAGACCACTACAAAATGGGATCAAACTGAATCAGACTAGAATAAACTGGTTCAAACTGGATCAAACCAGTGTAGACTGCTTCTAATCCAGATAAACTAGATCAGACCGGATCATAATTGTTCAACCTGGATCACACCAGTGTAGACTGCCACAAAGCTGGATGAAACTGGATCAGACCAGATCAAACTGGATCAGAATGGATCAAACAAGTGTAGACAGGTTCAAAACTGGATCAAACTGGATCAGACCGGATCAATCTGGAACAGAATGGATCACACCAGTGTAGACAGGTTCAAAACCGGATCAAACAGGATCAGACCGGATAAAAATGGTTCAAACTGGATCAAATCAGTGTAGACTGACTCAAAGCGGGGTCAAACTAAATCAGACCAGATCCAACTGGATCACACCAGATCAAACAAGTGTAGACAGGTTCAAATCTGGATCAAACTAATTCAGACCACATCAATCTGGATCAGAACGGATCACACCAGTGTAGACAGGTTCAAAACCGGTTCAAACTGGAGCAGACCAGATTAAACTGGTTCAAACCATTTCAAACAGGATCAAACAATTGTAGACTACTTCAAAATCAGATCAAAATGGATCAGACCAGATCAATCTGGTTCAATCTGGATCTAACCAGTGTAGACTGCCTCAAAGCCGAATCAAACTGAATCAGACTGGATCAAACAGGTTCAAACTGGATCAAACCAGTTTAGACCACGTCCAACCTGGATCTAACTAAATCAGACAGGATTAAACTGGATCAGACTGGATCAAACTGGATCAGACCAGATAAGACTGGATCAGACTGGATCAAACCAGTGTAGAGCTGTTCAAATCCGGATCATACTGGATCAGACCGGATCAAACTGGTTCAAACTTTATTAAACCAGTGTAGACTGCCTCAAAAAGGGATACAATGGGATCAGTCCAGATTAAACTGGATCAGACCAGATTAAACAAGTGTAGACAGTTTCAAAACTGGATCAAACTGGATCAGGCTAGATCAATCTGGATCAGAACAGATCAAACCAGTGTAGACAGGTTCAAAACTGGATCAAACTGGATCAGACAAGATCAAACTGGTTCAAACCATTTCAATCAGGATCAAACCATTGTAGACCACTTCAAAAGCAGATCAAAATGGATCA
>JABTXL010003909.1:3061213-3073259 GCA_025134845.1 Neodon shergylaensis | reverse complement strand
GATCAAACTGGATCAGACCAGATCAAAGCAGTTTAGACTGGTTCAAAACCGGATCAAACTGGATCAGACCAGATCAAACTGGATCAAACTGGATCAAACCTGTGTAGAGTGCCTCAAAGCGGGATCAAACTGGATCAGACCAGATCAAACAAGTGTAGACAGGTTCAAAACTGGATCAAACTAGATCAAACCAGATCAATCTGGATCAGAACTGATCAGACCAGGGTAGACAGGTTCAAAATCGAATCAAACTGGATCATACCGGATCAAACTGGTTCAAACCATTTCAAACAAGATCAAACCAGTATAGACTGCCTCAAAGGCAGATCAAACTGGATCAGACCAGATCAAACCAGTGTAGATCGTTTCAAAACTGGATCAAACTAGATCAGACCGGATTAAACTCGATGAGAATGGAGAATATCAGTGTAGACCATTTCAAAACCAGAACGAACTGGATCAGCCTGGATCAAACTGGTTCAATCCATTTCAAACTGGATCAAGCCAGTGTCGTTCGCTTCCAAAGAGGATCAAACTTGATCATACCGGATAATACTGGTTCAAACTGGATCAAACCAGTGTAGACTGCCTCAAAGCTGGATCACACTGGATCAGACCAGATCAAATTGGATCAGATCATATCAAACCAGTGTAGACCGGTTCAAAATGGGAATAAACTGGATCAGGTCGGATTAAACTGGATCAGACCGGATCTAACCAGTGTAGACCGGTTCAAAATGGGATCAAATTGGATCAGACCGGATCAAACTGGATTAGACTGTATCAAACCAGTTTAGACAGCTTCCAAACTAGAACAAACTAGATAAGACCGGATCAATCTGGATCAGACCAGATCAAGCCAGTGTAGATCAGTTCAAAACGGGATCAAACAGGATCAGACCGAATCAAACTGGATCAGACCACATCAAACTGGATTAAATTGGATCAAACCAGTTTAGACAGCTTCCAAACTAGATCAAACTAGATAAGACCGGATCAAACTGGATCAGACCGGATCAAGCCAGTGTAGACGGGTTCAAAACAAGATCAAACAGGATCAGACCGAATCAAACTGGATCAGACCGGATCAAACTGGATCAGACCGGATCAAACCAGTGTAGACCGGTTCAACCCAGAATCAAACTTGATCAGACTGGATCAAACTGTTTCTAACTTGATCAATCCAGTGTAGACTGGTTCAAAACCAGATCAAACTGGATTAGACCAGATTAAACTGGATCAGACCAGATAAAACCAGTGTAGACCAGTTCAAAACTGGATCAAACAGGATCAGGCTGGACCAATCTGGTTCAAACCATTTCAAACAGGATCAAACCATTGTACAACACTTCAAAAGTGGATCAAAATGGATCAGACTGGATCAAACTGGTTCAAACTGGATCAAACCAGTGTAGACTGTCTCAAAGCTGAATCAAAGTGAATCATACCGGATCAAACTTGTTCAAACTGGATCAAACCAGTTTATAGCACTTCCAAACTGGATCAAACTCGATCAGACTGGAACAAACTGGATCAGACTGGATCAAACCATTGTAGACCAGTTCAAAACGGGATCAAACTGGATCAGACTGGATCAAACTGGTTCAAAATGGATCAAATTAGTGTAGAACACTTCAAACCAGATCAAACTGGATCAGACTGGATCAAACTGGATCAGACCGGAACAAACCATTGTAGAATGGTTCAAAACCGGATCAAACTGAATCAGACCGAATCAAACTGGTTCAAACTGGATCAAACCAGTGTAGACTGCCTCAAAGCCAGATCAAACTGGATCATACCAGATTCATAAATTAGACTGGATCAAACCAGTGTAGACCAGTTCAAAATGGGATCAAACTGGATCAGAACATATTAAACTGGATCAGAATGGATCAAACCAGTGTAGAGTGGTACAAAACCGGATCGAACTGGATCAGACTGGATAAAACCATTGTAGAATGGTTCAAAACGGGATCAAACTTGATCAGATGGGATAAAACTGGTTCAAGCTGGATCAAATCAGTGTAGACTGCCTCAACTCGGGATCAAACTGGATCAGAAAGGATCAAACCATTGTAGAACGGTTCAAAACGGGATCAAACTGGAATAGACTGGATCAAACTTGTTCAAACTCTATCAAACCAGTGAAGATTGGTTCAAATTCAGATCAAACAGTATCAGACCGTATCAAACTTGTTCAAACTGGATCAAACCAGTGTAGACTGCCTCAAAGCCAGATCAAAGTGAATCATACCCAACCAAACTTGTTCAAACTGGATCAAACCAGCTTAGACCACTTCCAAACTGGATCAAAATAGATCAGACTGGATCAAACTGGATCAGACAGGATCAAACCAGTGTAGACCAGTTCAAAGCAGGATCAAACTGGATCAGCCCAGATCAAAAGGTTTCAAACCATTTCAAACAGGATGAAAACATTGTAGACCACTTCAAAACTCGATCAATATGGATCAGACTGGATCAAACTGGTTCAATCTTGATCAAACCAGTGTAGACTGGAACAAAGCTGGATGAAACTGGATCAGACCTGATCAAATCATTGAAGACCTGTTCAAAACGGGATCAAACTGGATCAGACTGGATGAAACTGGTTCAAACTTGGGATCAAACTGGATCAGAAAGGATCAAACCATTGTAGACTGGTTAAAAACGGGATCAAACTGGATCACACTGGATGAAACTGGATCAAACTGGATCAAATTAGCGTAGACCAATTCAAAACTGGATCAAACTGGATCAGGCCGGATCAAACCTGTGTAGACTGGTTCAAAAAGGGATCACAGTGGATCACCCAGGATTAAACTGGATCAGACCATAGAAAACCAGTGTAGACCAGTTCAAAATGGGATCAAACTGGATCAGAATGGATCAAACTGGATCAAACCTGATCAAACTGGTTCTAAACATTTCAAACAAGGTGAAACCATTGTAGACCACTTCAAAGCGGATCAAAATGGATCAGACCGGATCAAACTGGTTCAAACTGGATGAAACCAGTGTAGTCTGCCTCAAAGCCGGATCAAACGGGATCAGACTGGATCAAACTGGTTCAAACTGGATCAAATTAGTGTAGACCACTTCGAAACCAGATCAAAGTGGATCAGACCAGATCAAACTGGATCAGACCGAATCAAACCAGTGTAGACTGCCTCGAAGTCGGATCAAACTGGACCAGACAGGATCAAACCAGTGTAGACCAGTTCAAAACGGGATCAAACTGGATCACACCAGATTAAACTGGATCAGACCATAGAAAACCAGTGTAGACCGGTTCAAAACGGTATCAAACTGGATCAAACTTGTTCAAACTGGATCAAATTAGTGTAGGCCACTTTAAAACCAGATCAAACTAGAATAGACTGGAATAAACTGGATCAGTCCGGATCAAACATTGTAAACTGGTTCAAAACCGGATCAAACTGGATCAAACTGGATCAGACTGGTTCAAACTGAATCAAACCAGTGTAGACTGCCCCAAAGCCGGATCAAACTGAATCAGGCCAGATCAAACTGGATCAGACCGGATCAAACTGGTTCAAACTGGATCAAACCAGTGTAGACCACTTCTAATCCAGATCAAACTAGATCAGACTGGATCAAAGTTTTTCAACCTGGATCAAATCAGGGTAGACTGCCACAAAGCTGGATGAAATTGGATCAGACCAGATCAAACTAGATCGGACCAGATCAAACCAGTGTAGACTCATTCAAAACAGGATCAAACTGGTTGAAACTGTTTCAAACTGGATCAAACCAATGTAGGCCACTTCAAAACCGGAACAAACTGGATCAGACCAGATCAAACTGGATCAGACTGGATAAAACCAGTGAAGACTGGTTCAAAATCGATCAAACTGGATCAGACCAGATCAATCTGGATCACACCAATGTAGACAGTTTCAAAACCGGATCAAACTGGATCAGATCGAATCAAACTGGTTCTAATCATTTCAAACTGAATCAATCCATTGTAGAGCACTTCAAAACCGGATCAAACTGGATCAGACCAGAGCAAACTGTTTCAAACTGGACCAAACCAGTGTAGACTGCCTCAAAGGTGGATCAAACTGAATCAGACCAGATCAAACTGGTTGAAACTGGATCAAACGAGTTTAGACCACTTCCAAACTGGATCAGACTGGATAAAACTGGTTCAAACTCTTTCAAACTGGATCAATCCAGTGTAGGCCACTTCAAAACCGGATCAAAATGGATCAGACCAGATCAAACTGGATCAGACCGAATCAAGCCAGTGTAGACTGGTTCAAAACCAGATCAGACTTCATCAGACCGGATCAAACTGGTTCAAACAGAATCAAAACACTGTAGACTGCCTCAAAGCCAGAACAAACTGAATCAGACCGGATCAAGCTGGTTCAAACTGGATCAAACGAGTTTAGACCGCTTCGAAACTGGATCAAACTAGATCAGACCAGATCAAACTGGATCAGACCGGATAAAACTGGTTCAAACCGTTTCAAACTGGATCAAACCAGGGTCGAACGCTTCCAAAGCGGATCAAACTGTTTCAAACTGGATCAAACCAGTGTAGACTGCCTCAAAGCTGTAACAAACTGGATCAGACAGGATGAAAGTGGATCAGACCGTATCAAACCATTGCAGACTGGTACAAAACAGGATTAAACTGGATCAGATCAGATTAAACTGAATCAGACCGGATCTAACCAGTGTAGACCGGTTCAAAAGGGGATTAAACTGGATCAGACTGGATCATTAGATCAGACTGGATCAAACCAGTGTAGACTGGTTCAAAACATCATCAAACTGGATCAGACTGGATTAAACTAGATCAGACCTGATCAAACCAGTGTAGAGCGGTTCAAAACCGGATCAAACTGGAACAGACTGGATCAAACTGCCTCAAACTGGATCTAACCAGTGTAGACAAGTTCAAAACGGGATCAAACTGCATCAGACCAGATTAAACTGGATCAGTCCGAATCAAACCAGTGTAGAGCGGTTCAAAACCAGATCAAACTGGAACAGACTGGATCAAACTGCCTCAAACTGGATCTAACCAGTGTAGACTTGTTCAAAACCAGATCAAACTGGTTCACACCGGATCAAACTGGTTCAAACCATTTCAAACAGGATCAAACCATTGTAAACCTATTCAAAACCGGATCAAACTGGTTCAACCTGGATGAAACCAGTGTAGAGCGGTTCAAAACCGGATCAAACTGGAACAAACTGGATCAAACTGCCTCAAACTGGATCTAAACAGTGTAAATTGGTTCAAAACGGGATCAAACTGGATCAGACCAGATTAAACTGGATCAGAGCAGATCAAACCAGTGTAGAGCAGTTCAAAACCGGATCAAACTGCCTCAAACGTGATCAAACCAGTGTAGACTTGTTCAAAACCAGATAAAACTGGATCAGACCGGATCAAACCAGTGTAGACTCCCACAAAGCTGGATGAAACTGGATCAGACCGGATCAAACTGGATCGGTCCGGATCAAACCAGTGTAGACTGTTTCAAAACAGGAACAAACTGGATCAGACCAGATCAAACTGGTTCAAACTCTTTCAAACTGGATCAAACCAGTGTAGGCCAATTCAAAACTGGATCAAATTGGATCAGACTGGATCAAACTGAATCACACCAGATCAATCCAGTGAAGACTGGCTCAAAACCGGATCAAATAGGATCAGATCGGTTCAAACTGGTTCAAATCACTTCAAACTGGATCAAACCATTGTAGACCACTTCAAAACCAGATCAAACTGGATCAGACCGGATCAAACTGATTCAAACTGGATCAAGCCAGTATAGACTGCCTCAAAGATGGATCAAACAGAATCAGACCAGATCAAACTAGTTCAAACTGGATCACACGAGTTTAGTCCGCATCCAAACTGGATCAAACTAGATCAGAATGGATCAAACTGGATCAGACCGGATCAAACTGGTTCAAACCATTTCAAACTGGTTCAAACCAGAGTCGATCGCTTCCAAAGCTGATCAAACTGGATCATACCAGATCAAAATGTTTCAAACTGGATCAAACCAGTGTAGACTGCCTCAAAGCCGGATCAAACTGGATCAGACAGGATGAAACTGGATCAGACTGTATCAAAGCAGTGTAGACCGGTTCAAAACAGGAATAAACTGGATCAGATCGGATTAAACTGGATCAGACCATATCTAACCAGTGTAGACCAGTTCAAAATGGGATCAAACTGGATCAGACCAGATCAAACTGGTTCAAACTGCATCAAACCAGTGCAGACCGCTTCCAAATTAGATCAAACTAGATAAGACTGGATCAAACTGGATCAGACCAGATCAAACAAGTGTAGACTGGTTGAAAACGGGATCAAACAGGATCAAACCGAATAAAACTGGATCAGACCGGATCAAACTGTTTCAAACTAGATCAAACCAGTGTAGACTATTTCAAAACAGGATCAAACTGGTTCAAACTGGATAAAAACAGTGTAGACTGCCTCAAAGAGGGATACAACTGGATCAGGCCAGATCAAACTGGATCAGAATGTATCAAACAAGTGTATACAGGTTCAAAACTGGATCAAACTGGATCAGGCCAGACCAATCTGGATCAGAACGGATCACACCAGTGTAGACAGGTTCAAAACTGGATCAAACTGGATCAGGCCGGATCAAATTGGTTCAAACCATTTCAAACAGGATCAAACCATTGTAGACCACTTCAAAAGCGGATCAAACTGGATCAGACCAAATTAAACTGGATCGACCAAAGAAAACCAGTGTAGACCAGTTCAAAACGGGATCAAACTGGATCAGACTCTATCAAACTGCCGCAAACTGGATCAAACCAGTGTAGACCTGTTCAAAACCGGATCAAACTGGATCAGACCGGATCAAACTGGTTCAAACCATTTCAAACAGTATCAAACCATTGTAGACCACTTCAAAAGAGGATCAAAATGGATCAGAGAGGATGAAACTGGTTCAAACTGGAAGAAACCAGTGTAGACTGCCTCAAAGCCAGATCAAACTGAATCAGACCGGATCAAACTGGATCAGACCGGATCAAACCAGTGTAGACCGGTTCAAAACGGGATCAAACTGGATCAGACTGTATCAAACTGCCTCAAACTGGATCAAACCAGTGTAGACCAGTTCAAAATGGGATCAAACTGGATCAGAATGGATCAAACTGTTTCAAACTAGATCAAACCAGTGTAGACAGGTTCAAAACCGGATCAAACTGGATCAGACCTGATCAAACTGGTTCTAACCATTTCAAACAAGGTGAAACCATTGTAGACTACTTCAAAATCGGATCAAAATGGGTCAGACCAGATCAAACTGGATCAGACCGAATCAAATCAGTGTAGACTGCCTCGAAGACAGATCAAACTGGATCAGACAGGATCAAACCAGTGTAAACCGGTTTAAAATGGGATCAAACTGGATCACACCAGATTAAAATGGATCAGACCATAGAAAACCAGTGTAGACTGGTTCAAAACGGGATCAAACTGGATCAGACTGTATCAAACTTGTTCAAACTGGATCAAATTAGTGTAGACAACTTTAAAACCGGATCAAACTAGATCAGACTGGAATAAACTGGATCAGACCAGATCAAACCATTGTAAACTGGTTCAAAACCGGATCAAACTGGATCAGACCGGATCAGACTGTTTCAAACAGAATCAAACCAGTGTAGGCTGCCACAAAGCTGGATCAATCTGTATCAGGCCAGATCAAACTGGATCAGACCGGATCAAACAAGTGTAGACAGGTTCAAAACTGGATCAAACTATATCAGGCCAGATTAATCAGGATCAGAACGGATCATACCAGTGTAGACAGGTTCAAAACCGGATCAAACTGTATCAGACCAGATCAAACTGGTTCAAACCATTTCAAACAGGATGAAACCATTGTAGACCACTTCAAAAGCGGATCAAAATGGGTCAGACCAGATCAAACTGGTTCAAACTGGATGAAACCAGTGTAGACTGCCTCAAAGACAGATAAAACTGGATCAGACCAGATTAAACTGGATCAGACCGGAAACAACCAGTGTAGACCGGTTCAAAATGGGATCAAACTGGATCAGTCTTGAATAAACTGGTTCAAACTGGATCAAATTAGTGTAGACCACTTCATACCAGATCAAACTGGATCACACCGGATTAAATTGAATCAGACTGGAGAAAACCAGTGTAGACTTGTTCAAAACCGGATTAAACTGAATCAGACCGGATCAAACTGGTAAAAACTGGATCAAATCAGTTTAGATCTCTTCCAAACTGGATCAAAATAGATCATACTGGATCAAACTGGAACAGGCCAGATCAAACCAGTGTACACCGGTTCAAAACAGGATCAAACTGAATCAGACCACATCAAACTGGATCAGATCGGATCAAACCCATGTAGACTGCCTCAAAGCCGAATCAAACTGGATCAGACCAGATTAAACTGGATCAGACCAGATCAAACCAGTGTAGTCCGGTTCAGAACGGGATCAAACTGGATCAGACAGGATCAAACTGGTTCAAACTCTATCAAACCGGTGAAGTCCGGATCAAACTGAATCAGACCAGATCAAACTGAATCAGACCATATCAAACCAGTGTAGACCGGTTCAAAACAGGAACCAACTGGTTCAGACAGAATCTATCTGGTTCAAACCGCTTCAAACTGGATCAAACCAGTGTAGACCACTTCAAAATGGAATCAAACTGGATCAGATCGGATCAAACTGGTTCAAAGTGGATCAAATTAGTGTAGACCAATTCAAAACCGGATCAAACTCGATCAGACTGGATCAAACTAGATCAGACCAAATCAAACCAGTGTAGACCAGTTCAAAACTGGATCAAACAGGATCAGACCGGATTAAACTCGATGAGAATGGAGAAAATCAGTGTAGACCGTTTTAAAACGGGATCGAACTGGATCAGACCGGATCAAACTGGTTCAAACCGTTTCAAACTGGATCAAACCAGGGTTGATCGCTTCCAAAGCGGATCAAACTGGAACAGACCGGATCAAACTGGATCAAACCAGTGTAGACTGCCTCAAAGCCAAATCAAACTGAATCAGACCATATCAAACCAGTGTAGAACGGTTCAAAACGGGATCAAACTGTATCAGACCATATTAAGCTGGATTGGACTGGATCAAACCAGTGGATACAGGTTCAAAACGGGATCCAACTGGATCAGACAGAATCTATCTGTTTCAAACCGTTTCAAACTGAATCAAACCAGTGTAGACCTCTTCAAAACGGGATCAAACTGGATCAGACTGGATTAAACTGGTTCAAACTGGATCAAACCAGTGTAGACCACTTCTAATCCAGATAAACTAGATCAGACCAGATCAAAATTGTTCAACCTGGATCACACCAGTGTAGACAGCCACAAAGCTGGATGAAACTGGATCAGACCAGATCAGTCTGGATCAGAACGGATAAAGCCAGTGTAGACAGGTTCAAAACCGGATCAAACTGGTTCAAAACCGGATCAAACTGGATCAGACCGGATCAAACTCGTTCAAACCATTTCAAACAGGAGGAAACCATTGTAGACCACTTCAAAATTGGATCAAAATGGATCCGAATGGATCAAACTGTTTCAAACTGAATGAAACCAGTGTAGACTGCCTCAAAGCCGGATCAAACTACATCAGACATGATCAAAATGAATCAGACTAGATTAAACTGGATCAGACCAGAAAAAACAGTGTAGACCGGTTCAAAGTGGGATCAAACTAACTGGATTAAACTAAATCAGACCAGAAAAAAACCAGTGTAGACCACTTCAAAATGGGATCAAACTGGATCATACTGGATCAACCTGGTTCAAACTGGATCAAACCAGTGTAGACCGCTTCTAATTTAAATCAAATTAGATCAGACAGGATCAAACTTGTTCAACGTGGATCAAACCAGTGTAGGCTGCCACAAAGCTGGATGAAACTGGATCAGACTGTATCAAACTGGATTGGACCTGAACAATCCTGTGTAGATTGGTTCAAAACCGGATCAAACTGGATCAGACCGAATCAATCTGGATCAGAACAGATAACACCAGTGTAGACAGGTTCAAAACCGGATCAAACTGGATCAGATCAAACTGGATCAGACTGTATCAAACCATTGTAGACCGTTTCAAAACTGAATCTAACTGGATCAGACCAGATTAAACTCGATGAGAATGGAGAAAATCGGTATAGACCGTGTCAAAACCAGAACGAACTGGATCAGACTGGATCAAACTGGTTCAAAACGTTTCAAACTGGATCAAGCCAGTGTCGATCGCTTCCAAAGCGGATCAAACTGGATCGGACTGGATCAAACTGGTTCTAACTGGATCAAACCAGTGTAGACTGCCTCAAAGACGGATCAAACTGGATCAGATCGCACTAAATTGGATCAGTCCGGATCTAACAAGTATAGACCGGTTCATGAAGGCGTAAGTCACAAACAATGCCACACCAGTTTGGAATTATGATTAATAAGGTGGTATTTATTCAAAGGGGAAAAAACTTACAGATCACCGTCCCAGACAACAGCTCTCTGCGCAACCAGGAAGGGAGTCTAGTCGCCGGCGGAGCAGGAAGTGAAGAGAGCGAACGTAGGGAAATAGTCACTTTTTAAAGGGGGAGAGACCACGCCCCAATGGGCTGGTATCTCAGCAGCTATTGGTTGGAGGAGCGGAAGGACCTCCCGTAACAGGTTCACAACGGGATCAAACTGGATCAGACCGGATCAAACTGGATAAAACTGGATCAAACCAGTTTAGACCGCTTCCAAACTAGATCAACCTAAATAAGACTGGATCAAACTGCCTCAAACTGGATAAAACCAGTGTAGACATATTCTAAACTGGATCAAACTGGATCAGACCAGATCAAACTGGTTCAAACTGTTTCAAACTGGATCAAACCAGTGAAGACCACTTCAAAACCGGATTAAACTGGATCCGACTGGATCAAACTGTTTCATACTGAATTAAACTAGTGTAGACTGCCTCAAAGCCGGATCAAACTGGATCAGAAATGATCAAAATGGACCAGACCGGATTAAACTAAATCAGACCAGAAAAAACCAGTGTAGACCAGTTCAAAACGGGATCAGACTGGATCAAACTGGTTCAAACTGGATCAAATTAGTGTAAACCACTTCAAACCGGATCAAATTGGATCAGACCAGATCAAACTGGTTTAGACGGGATTAAACCATTGTAAACTGGTTCTAAATCGGATAAAACTGGATCAGACCAGATCAAACAGGTTCAAACTGGGTCAAACTTGTGTAGACTGCCTCAAATCCGAATCAAACTGGATCAGGCCAGCTCAAACTCCATCAGACCGGATCAAACAAGTGTAGACAGGTTCAAAACAGGATTAAACTGTATCAGACCGGATTAAACTGGATCAGACCGGATCAAACCAGTGTAGAGCAATTCAAAACCGGATCAAACTGGAAAAGATGGGCTCAAACTGCCTCAAACTGAATAAAACCAGTGTAGACTGGTTCAAAACTGGATCTAACTGGATCAGACTGGATCAAACCAGTATAGACTGGTTCAAAACGGGATCAAACTTGATCAGACTGGATAAAACTGGTTCAAACTGGATCAAATTAGTGTAGACCACTTCAAAACCAGATCAAATTAGATTAGACCAAATTAAACAGGATCAGACTGAATCAAGCCAGTGTAGACTTATTCAAAACCGGATCAAACTGGATCAGACCGGATCAAACTGTTTCAAACTGAATCAAACCAGTGTAGACTGCCTCAAAGCCGGATCAAACTAAGTCAGACTGGATCAAAGTGGTTCAAACTGGATCAAACGGGTTTAGATCACTTCCAAACTGGATCAAACTACATCAGACCGGATCAAACTGGATTAGACCGGATCAAACTGGTTCAAACTGGATCAAACCAGTGTAGACTGCTTATAATTTAAATCAAATTAGATCAGACAGGATCAAACTTATTCAACGTGGATCAAACCAGTGTAGACTGCCACAAAGCTGGATGAAA
>JABTXL010003909.1:2968866-3061203 GCA_025134845.1 Neodon shergylaensis | reverse complement strand
TTCAACGTGGATCAAACCAGTGTAGACTGCCACAAAGCTGGATGAAACTGGATCAGACCATATCAAACTGGATCGGACCGAATAAAACCAGTGTAGACTGGTTCAAAACAGGATCAAACTGGATCAAACCAAGTCAACCTGGATCAGACCGGATCAAACTTGTTCAAAATGTTTCAAACTGGATCAAAACAGTGTATGCCACTTCAAAACTGAATCAAACTGGAACAAACAAGATCAATCCAGTGTAGACTGGTTCAAAACCAGATCAAACTGGATCAGACCGAATCAAACCAGTGTAGACAGGTTCAAAGCCGAATCAAACTGGATCAGACCGGATCAAAATGGATCAGACCAGATTAAACTGATTCAGACCAGAAAAAAAAACAGTGTAGACTGGTTCAAAATGGGATCAAATTGGATCAGACCGGATTAAACTGGATCACGCTGGAAAAAAACAGTGTAGACTGGTTCAAAACGGGATCAGACTGGATCAAACTGGTTCAAACTGGATCAAATTAGTGTAGACCACTTCAAACCGTATCAAATTGGATCAGACCAGATCAAACTGGATCAGACCGGATCAAACCATTGTAGACTGCTTCTAAATCGGATAAAACTGGATCAGACCTGATCAAACTGGTTCAATCTGGATCAAACCAGTGTAGACTGCCACAATTTTGGAACAAACTGGATCAGACCTGATTAAACTGGATCAGACCAGATCAAATCAGTGTAGACCGGTTCAAACCAGGATCAAACTTGATCAGACTGGATCAAATTGTTTGTAACTAGATCAAGCCAGTGTAGACTGGTTCAAAACCGGATCAAACTGAATCAGACAGGATCAAAATGGATTAGACCGGATCAAACCAGTGTAGAGCGGTTCAAAACTGGATCAAACTGGAACAGACTGGATCAAACTGCCTCAAACTGGATAAAACCAGTGTAGACATGTTCTAAACAGGATCAAACTGGATCAGACCTGATCAAACTGGTTCAAACTTTTTCAAACTGGATCAAACCAGTGAAGACCACTTCAAAACCGGATTAAACTGGATCAGACCGGATCAAACTGGTTCAAACTGGATCAAACCAGTGTAGACCGCTTCTAATCTGGATCAAACTAGATCAGACCGGATCAAAATTGTTCAAACTGGATCAAACCAGTGTAGACTGCCACAAAGCTGGATGAAACTGGATTAGACCAGATTAAACTAAATCAGACCGGATCAAATCAGTGTAGACTGGTTCAAAAAGGACCAAACAGGATCAGACCGGATCAAACTGGTTCAAACTGTTTCAAACTGGATCAAAGCAGTGTAGGCCACTTCAAAACCGGATCAAACTGGATCAGACTGGATCAAACTGAATCAGATCAGATCAAACTGGTTCAAATCATTACAAACTGGATCAAACCATTATAGACCACTTCAAAACCGGATCAAACTGGATCAGACTGGATCAAACAAGTATAGACAGGTTCAAAACTGGATCAAACTGGATCAGGCCAGATCAATCTGGATCAGAATGGATCACACCAGTGTAGACAGGTTCAAAACTGGATCAAACTGGAACAGCCCTGATCAATCTGGTTCAAACCATTTCAAACAGGATCAAACCATTGTACACCACTTCAAATGCGGATCAAAATGGATCAGATTGGATAAAATTGGTTCAAACTGGATGAAACCAGTGTAGACTGCCTCAAAGCTGGATCAAACTGGATCAGACCGGATCAAAATGGATCAGACTGGATCAAACCAGTGTAGACCGGTTCAAAACTAAATCAAACTGGATAAGACCGGATTAAACTGGATCAGACCAGAGAAAACCAGTGTAGACCGGTTCAAAACGGGATCAAACTGGATCAGACTGGATCAAACTGGTTCAAAGTGGATCAAATTAGTGTAGACCACTTCAAAACGGGATCAAATTAGATCGGACCAGATCAAACTGGATCAGACCCTATCAAACTGGTTCAAACTGGATCAAACAAGTTTAGACCACTTCCAAACTGGATCAAACTAGATCAGACTGGGTCATTGGATCAGACCAGATCAAACCAGTGTAGACCAGTTCAAATGGGATCAAACTGGATCAGACCAGATTCAACTGGATCAGACCGGATCAAACCATTGTAGAGCGGTTCAAAACTGGATCAAACTGGAACAGACTGTATCAAACTGCTTCAAACTGGATCAAACCAGTGTAGACAGGTTCAAAACCGGATCAAACTGGATCAGACTGGATCAAACCATTGTAGACTGGTTCAAAACCGGATCAAACTGGATCAGACCGAATCAGACTGTTTCAAACTGGATCAAACCAGTGTAGACTGCCTCAAAGCCGGATCAAACTGGATCAGACCAGATCAAAATGGATCAGACCGGATGAAACCAGTGTAGACAGGTTCAAAACGGGATCAAACTGGATCAGACAGAATTAAACTGTATCAGATCAAAGAAAACCAGTGTAGACCAGTTCAAAACGGGATCAAAATGGATCAGACTGTATCAAACTGCCGCAAACTGGATCAAATCAGTGTAGGCCTGTTTAAAACCGGATCAAACTGGATCAGACTGGATCAAACTGGTTCAAACCATTTCAAACAGGATCAAACCATTGTAGACCACTTCAAAAGCGGATCAAAATGTATCAGACCGGATGAAACTGGTTCAAACTGGATGAAACCAGTGTAGACTGCCTCAAAGCCGGATCAAACTGGATCAGACCGGATCAAATTGGAATAGACTGGATCAAACCAGTGTAGACCGGTTCAAAACAGGATCAAACTGGATCACCCTGGATTAAACTGGAACAGACCATAGAAAACCAGTGTAGACCGGTTCAAAACGGGATCAAACTGGATCAGACTGGATCAAACTGGTTCAAACTGCATCAAACCAGTGCAGACTGCTTCTAATCCTGATCAAACTAGATCAGACCGGATCAAACTTGTACATCCTTGATCAAACCAGTGTAGACTGCCACAAAGCTGGATATACTTTACCAATTGAGCCATCTGACCAGCCACATTTCCCAAGATCTTAAGCCTCATTATTGAAACTCAGCCCCACCCACTACAGAGAAGGATTTGGGCCACTTGTGACTTTTATCTCAGAACCTGAACTTGGGCACCTTATGCAGATTGAACTGAGGCACACAGCCTAAGTACCTTGCTCGGGGTCATATGACAGTAAGACTCAAGCTCAGGTATTTGTGTACTTTGCCATTCTGACTCACTGCCAGATCCCAATCTTGGTCTCCCCCATTTCGTTTTATTTTTAATTTGTTTGCCTAGAAGAGGGCACTAGACTCCTGGAAGCCACTGACACAGGTGCTAGGAACTGAACCTCAGTCCCCTGTGAGAGGAGCAAGCACTCATAACTGCTGAGCCACCTCTCCAGTCCTGCCCTGCTACTTCTGACAACAGTGGTGACATGGCTCTCCTACTCTGGTTCTTCCAGAATGGAGGTTGGAAATGTTTGTGCACAAAAGAACATAAGATGGTTGCTTAGAAAGAAATATTTTTCTTTACTGCAAATTATTTGCATTTATTTACATTTCCAGTGTCATTACAAAAAGACCCCCAGGAGAAATCTTGGTCATTTAATGTGAAAGAATGGTACAACTTACAACAACAATAAATACATATATTGCCACCTAAAGAAAAAGTAAATCACGTAAGAAGAAAGGAAATCAGTGCCAAAATTCATAGCAAGTATGAACTGTGTTCTTGCTCCTCTTTGGTCTGTAACCCAAACACCTAGAGGACCACTTTAAAGAATTCAGACTGAGGATCAAGTGCAGAGCTGGGTGTGGCCACTCCCTAAGTCCATTACCTCCTCCCTATATATCAAATTCTAGGGACTGACTTTCTCCCTGGAATGATGCTTAAAAATGGGGAGGCAGTCATTCATTTTTGTGAATGGCTTTCTTCTTATCCTAATGGACAAGGACTGTGGCTCTGTCTTTGGTACCACTCTTCTCATCTGTGGGTACCACATCCCTCGTGCTCCTGACTTCTGCTGCTCATAACTACTCACAGACCTCCTGGGAAGAGTAAGTCCTCCCCAGCAATGGATCGGAAGAGGCAGAAAGCAAGGAAGGGATGTTGGGGCAGGATGTAAGTCCCTGTGAAAGGAGTATTGCCTGGCCTAGTGCCAAGCCGGTGTGGCCATTTCCCTTCACAAGGCTGTGTCTAAATCAAGTCCTGTGAGAGTTGCGCTAGGTGCAGGACCAGTGTCAGAGTGACTGAAGTCCAGATGGCAGGCAAGGGAACATCACACTGAGGCAATAGTTTTGTTTTTGTTGTTTGGTTTTCGTTTTCTTTCTTTTTTTGGTTTCTGCTCAGCTGCCCAAGGTCCTAATGTGAGCTACAGCAGGGAACTTGCAGGGAGCCTCACAATTGATACCAGAGGCCAGACGGTGTTAAAGTGGAGTACCCCCAGTTTCTTCAAGGTCAGATCCAGGATGGGGCCAGATGGTGGCTGCTGCTTTGTGTGTGTTGCTTTTTTTTAGTTTGATTTTCTTTATTTATTTTTTGGTTTCTGCCTGGGAGACTTGGGTTTCCAGGGTTGGTGGCTCATCCTTGGACCCTGGAATGCTGGCCCCATAGTTCTTACCAGATACACCAGGGCCCAGCTCACACCAAGCCTGCATCCTTAGCCATGCTACAAAAGATGCCCCTATCCTGCAGGAGCTCAGAGGGTGCACCAAACTTCTTCTTTGTCCAAGATAATCACCCTACAAGGAGAGGGATGCAGATATAAGCATTAGGCAAAGTGATGTGTCTGATGTCTGTGGGATTTCCTGCATGCATGGTCTGTCAGTTACTCTAGGCCTTAGCCAAAGTTGGCTATCCCAATGTTGCAAATGAGACTTTGGGTGATTGCCCAGGTAGCTAGTTGTCTCTGTCATTTGTTGCACATTTTGGAAGTTGTTTGATTGTACTTCCTGCTTAGTCAAGTAATATTACTTCCCTTCTCGGGTCTTCAATGGTGTTGAAGACTAGATAGTTGTAGTTACTTTTCTCTCAAGTTATTTATAATACAAGACTTAGACTCCTTAGGATAGAATAAGTATGGAAACATTTATCAAATGTTTCTTGCTTGATATTGTTTATGCTGGTTGTGATTCTAATTTTTATACTTGATATTTGTTCTTAATATAT
The DNA here is from genome assembly GCA_025134845.1 of Neodon shergylaensis. Lineage (NCBI taxonomy): Eukaryota > Metazoa > Chordata > Mammalia > Rodentia > Cricetidae > Neodon > Neodon shergylaensis. Next base: position 3,056,030 of record JABTXL010003909.1, on the reverse strand, counting down.
ACAATTTTTTATTACGATTAGAACTCTTTTATTTAAACTAAGGGGGAAGGTGCTGTAGGAACTCCTTCAGCCAGTAGCCTTTAAATTAACAGCCCACTTGGGTGTCGCCTATTATACTATAAATGCTTTCTCTTCCGGCTGCTGGATTCAGTTACCATTACCCATTCGAACAGAAGACTGTGATCTGTGAGTCTACCCCTAAATAAATAACCTTTTATTATACTCAATTCTGAACTAGTGTGGGATTTCTTTTTAGCATTCATCTTCAGGATTACCTTTGCTTTGAGGACTTCCAAAGGCTTAGGACTGTTCATAAGTCAGCAGAGATGCTCAAAAGAATAAGAAACAGATAGAGGAATGTTTAGTTCAATTATGTTATGTTCAATTTAAGAGAGTCAGAAAATAATAAGCTGTTTCCTGGCATCCCACATGGTTCCTTTCTCCTCTGATGGGAACTCCTTCCTGGATCCATGATAACTCCTCAGATTCAAGCAAAGCCCCTGAACTTTCCTGATATGGCCTGGGTACCCCAGTTTCTGGTCAATGGCTGACATTCCCAATGTCCAATGACAGTTCTTTTTCTTCTCTTTTATATCTTGGCTATAGGCAGGCTCGCTCATAGTTATCACAGCTCAGCATCCATGCATGATTCCCATAACATATAAAGACTCAGAGACTTATCTCATGAAAATAAAACACTCTGACACGTGTGGAATGACAATTAGCAAATGATTATTACAGGATGCAAATGCCTAGGGTGATCCCTTATCAAGTTTCTGAGAAAATTCTATGGGTCACAGTCTGGAATGTCTTCCAGGAATGACTTGGAACTATATGTTCCAATAATAATCCCTATAAGTCATCCTGGTGATAGTGGCATTACTTTATTCTTCTAGATGCCCTAAATTTAGGGACCATACAGGCACATGGACCCTACAGGAGGAACCAAGGTGAACTGGTGGGCTAGATTCTTCTAAACAGGGCCTGGAGGGTTTGGGTCAGAACTGTTACATGTTCCAAATATCCAAGGAAAGCAGAGGGACCATTTTATGAAATATCAGATTTTTTAGTATGCATAGTTCATGCAAATGTTTCCCCAAAACATAGCTGCATGTCTGGAGGCCTCATTTTTCATGATTCCTACCTGTGAAATCACCTCAGTCCCACAATATGAGTGGTGACTAACTACAGGCTGATGTGGAGAGTTCATGCTGGACTCTAAGTCAATGAGAATGAAGGATGGCACACGTTCACCTTTTCTCCACCCTCGATGGTGTTGTTTATGCTCTTGAGAACCAAGTCCAAGTCCTCTTGATACCTCAAGCAGTAGTCCTGGAGCTCTAAATAGCCCAAATGGGGCCAGGTGCTGGGTGGAGCTGTCTCCTGAATTTGCCAGGGAGCCTGGATCACAACAAGAGGGATAAGAAAAACACACAAATGCAAACTGCCAACCTCAGTATTTTATATGGGTTCTGAGAATCTGGACTCTTCATCCACTGCACTATCTCCTCGACTTCTAATCAATTCATTTCTGCTTAATTCCTCAACTAATGAGGAAAATTTTTTTGCACAGATGCAATTTAATTCGAAATAACAAGAGCCCTGTAAACCAATATAGCAAATAGCAGGTGACTTTGGCAGGCAGAGGCTGCCGGTTGGAGGCTATGAGAGAGAAGTTTGCAGTTTATCTCTAAGTTGTGGGAAAATCATCTTAACCAATAAGGTGGCCATGAGCCTTGAGTGACAACCATCAAGTGAAAGAAACAATCCAGGGAAAAATGTCTCTCAGTAAGTTTCACAGCCCACTGGTGTCTTGGGGGAAACAGGGAAACAATGTGGACCATTTCCTTCCTCTAAAACAAAGTAGTTTTAATAAGTGCCAAAAAACAGACAGGAAAAGCACAAGAGGGCCTGGCAGGAAAATAGTTCACCCTCTGAGTAAGCAGAGGACACCCAAGGGGTATCTGGAAGTCCAAGGCTAAGGTGCCAGACTGGATCCTGCCTTACCTCTTTCTCTGTTTCAGAATACTCCTTTAGTCTCTCCGTGGCCACGATGTTGGTCTCCATCTCAGAGGACACTCGAACCAGCCAGTTCAAGTAGGAAGTTATCTGCCAATGGAGAGAGCCATGTGGGGTCTCTTGGGGAAAGCATGGCTTCATTTTCATTAAGTATGCATCATATCATTCACACAGTTACAGAAATGAGTGACCTACAGAGCCATCACCAGAGTGGACACACTGCACCTCTTAGGGATCACATCTTTCAAGGTGACACATGGTCCACAAAAGGGAGGAAGAGGAAGAGGGAGGGGGAAGAGAGAAGAAAGAAAAAAAGAAAGACAGACAGAAAAAGAAGTCATATAGGAAACTGGAAAATATTTTGAAACTGGGTGATTTTCATGATGATGGTTCATGTCTGTAATTAATGCCAGTGCTCCAGAGATTGAGGCAGAATTATGCTAAGTTCTAGGCCATACTGAGCTACAGGGGAATAAACATCTCAACCACACAAAAGAAAATATTTTGAACTCAGTGTGACAAACATCATGAGATGCAACAATCATAGAACTCAGAGGGAAATTTATAGCTTTGAAAGCATCAAGCCACTGAGAATCTTCTGACTGATGAAGAATGTAGGCTATGTGTCAGGATTCCCATGCTCTGTAACTACTTCCCAAACTTCATTCAAGCCCTCTCCTTTCCTCATTCAGGCAGGTACCAGAAGCCAAGGTCTAGTAACTCAAACTCTGGTTGTCATGTGGAGACCATTCAGCCCAAGAAAGAACCTTCTACCTGCAGCAAGAGGCCCACCAAGCCAGCACTGAGGTGAACAGGGCAGCGAACAGCACAATGCATTTGCCCATACGTTCAAGACACATGACAAGCCACCTGTAAAGAGATATGTATGAGTATATCAGACAGACAGACAGATGCCCAGCTTTAAGATCATGGGGCAGAGCTAAGTCCATCTGCCAGCTGGGCTAATTTCCCAGAACTTCTAGAAAAAGGCCTTGTGAGTATCACTCATCCAAGATATGAGAACTGGAGGTGAAGGGTGGTGCAAAAGGCTCATGGGACTTCATGAGTCTGGCTTGCCTAGACTAAATAGAATTCTCCAAAAGCAATCCCCACCCTGGAACCTCAAGTTTGCCTTTGGAAAGATTGACTTTGTCTTAGGAAATCTTTACTATCAAGAAATAATTCCCTGGAAACTCCAAGGAGGCACTGCTCTTTGTAAACAAGTGTCATGGGCAGGGACAGAGCTCAGTGCTGGGTCACTGGCCAGCCGTGTACATCACCACAGAATAATAGCTATAATAATTATAAAATAAGTGAATAAAATCAGTCCCTTGGTAAGAAATGGACCTCAATGTGAGGAAGAAACAAGCTGCTATTTCCAAAGTTGGACATTGAGCCCTTAGGACCACCCCCCCACTTGCACCCTACAATGCCAAGGTCATGTGGGTTCTCATGCTTGCACAGTAAGCTGGGGCCTTCCATGTCAATCAATGTGAGTCACCTCACTTGTATAATGGGGACAGTGACAGTCAAAGCTACAATCAGTGCTAAGTGCCTTCCTGGCAGGAAAACTCACACTCCAAAAAGACTCACTTAACCTTCCACGTGAGTGCATCAGGGACACGGAAAGGACATGTGTGTACAAAACAGTTTTATGAGCACGTAGAACTACATCTAGATCACACACTGCCTGGCACAGCTTCAGAGTGAGCTCCAGAGCTAGGCTGCTTCATTCAATACCAACTCAGCCAGCAATCAGTCACTGACTTGAACTGACTGGGAAGGAGGTTGGGCATGAATTCAGCAAGCATTCAGGGTCCACCATGTGGCAGATCCTGTCCACCTGTGTCTGGCTAAGTTAGTGGTGTAAATTCCCTGAGTACTTGGGATCTCGGTAAAGAAATTACACCTGAAATAACTAAAACCATACCTTGCAAGATGCCCAAGACCCCAAAGCACTCATCAGTATGTCCTGTGCTCCTGAGTCCCAGTGCCAGTGGGGTGGTCATCTGTCCAGAGGGTCAGTCAATAATTGGAGGCCAGTGCAGATACATGGTTGCATAGGAAGAGGAAGATACTCAAGAAGAAGATGAAGAGGCCAGTGGCCTTCATGTAGTCCCAGTACACTGACAGCTGCACCTAGGACCTGTAGAGTGCCAGCATGAGGTTAGCAGCTCCCATGCGACTCCTTGCAATCCAGTCCACCCTCCTGGTTCTAGACCCTTGATGATGTCAGCCAGCAGTAACAAAGTCAGACTTTCTGTCTCCCACAAGAGCTTCCAGCAAGTATTCAGACAGGTTAAAGTTCCATTATCACCCATTCAAACACATAAACAGAGAAGAGTCATAAGAGGCATAGAACACCATGTAACTGCCCAGGTGTGTAGGTACCACTGGAGGTTTTTCCAGAGAAAGTGATGTTGAAGACTATATCAGCTGTGAGTGGAAAGGAAGAAGGGAAGGGGTGACTCACAGGTGTAAAGGCCCTGAGGTGCGGGGGAACTCAACACATTTGGGGAAGTGATAAGAGGATGGAAAAGTAGTTGCAACTGGGCTACCTGTAGCCTGGGAGATCCCATTCAATACTCCAGGCTGCTCACTGCCAGGTAGTCATGATCACGGGCAAAGACTGAAATACCAACATGGAGTCAGCAGTTCAGATCCCAACTCCAGCAAAGTCACTTAGCCTCTCTGACCTTGATTTCGGCATAGAAGCTAAAAACTAAGCACAGAGCCCTGGAAAGCTTTCTATCAGATACATACACGCATTCCCATATGCCAAGCAAAGCACTCTGCACTGTGCCTCACTCACCTGCCCTGTCTGTGCCTTGTCTGCTTCCATCAGCTTCCATGTCTCCTTCTTGACTCCAGCCTTCTGCAGTTCGGCTGCGCTGCTGTGCTGCTGACCAGCATCCCCACTGTGGGAAGAAGAGCCGCTGAGATGCCTGTTGTCAAGGAGAATAGGATGTCAAAGGAGAGCTTTAGCGAGTGCAAACACACACACGCACACACACATTTGTGTGCCTGTGGCACTCCCCAGAAGAATGTGTTCCCCTGGAAAGAGATGTATATGTCAGGAATGGGGACTACTGAGGTACATATGAAGAGCAATGGGCAGAGGGTGTGAGGGAACAATCTTTCATGTAAAGAAATTATCTGGGAGTGGAGGTGTAGCTCAGTTGGTAGATTGAAGCTCTGGTTTCCAACTAAAGCACAGCATAAACTAAGCACACACCTGTGATCCCATCAAAGAGGTAGAAACAGAAGGATCAGACATTCAAGTTCATCTTTAGTTATTTATTCAGTCCAAAGCCAGTCTAGGATTCACAAAACCATGCTGTTGTGGAATATTAGTTGATATGCTACATTTCTTTATGCTGTGGAACATTTGGTTATTGATGCAAAGATATGTTGCATTCTTTTATGTTGCATTTGTTTAACTCTGTGAAGCAGTGCTATTAGATTGGTCTAACAAAGAGCTGAACAGCAAATAGCTAGGCAGAAGAAAGCATAGGATAGGCAGGGCTGGCAGACAGAGAGAATAAATAGGAGAAAACTGAAAAGAAGATTGGAGAGCAAGAAAAGGAGAGGAGGATGCCAGGAGCCAGCCACCCAGTCAGACACAGAAAAAGAGGAAAAGAAAAGATATATAGAAAGAGAGAAAAATAAAAGTCCAGAGGCAAAAGGTAGGCAAGATAATTAAAAAAAACTGTCTAGAAACAAGGCAAGATAAGGCCAGGTGTTCATAAGAAAGGTTGAGTGTTCATAAGAAAGAATAAGCCTCTGTGTATTTATTTGGGAGCTGGGTGGTGGGACCCCAAAGAGTAAAGGGAAAAAAAAACCAACAACAACACCGTGCCTCAAAAAAAAAATCTCCAACTGACCCCAAGCAATGTTTTTGAAGAGCATAAGATAGAGCTTAGGGGCCGCACAAGCACTGGTTTAAATATGAGCTGGGCATCTCTAGAGCTGCCCAGTTGATGATTCTCCATCTGCTTGCTGTGAGGTAGGAGCAGGCCAGCAGCAGGAAATTGGAAGCCAGGAGACTGCAGGCCTACACTGTGCCCAGACCAGCATCACCATTAGTGTGATCATATACTGGCTCACATAGCCCAACATGTCAGGCCCCATTCCAGGAACCTGATGAAAGACACAAATCATACAGTGGCAAGCTTCAGAAGTAGGAACAAACAAATGAAGGGCAGGCCTGTGTAAATTTTAGGTCAGAGCTGGCTCCTTCCTGAGAAGGCTCTTGAAGGATGGAGAGGTGAGCAGGATGCCCATGTCTTCCAAATCCCTGAGAACTGTGGTGGATGGAGTGGAGGTGCTACCTGTCTCTTTTGAGTTCCCACAGGCAGAGATACAGGGCCAGAAGCAATGTGGGGTCAGACACCCTCCCTGTGCTTACCTCTGAGGGTGTTTCCCCACTGGCACCAGCATCCCATTCTCCACTGGCTTTGACTCCTTCGCTGAACCACTGACAGCTGGCAAAGACAGGAAGAGGGGAGAATGCAGCATCAAGAGCTGGGTATAGCCAAACAAAAGACCAGGAACCCAGTCACTTCCAGAGTAGACAACAGTGACTTTGGCTGCCAGGGAGCTTTAGAAGACAGAACCACATTGATCCAAACACCATACACAGCTCAGCCCCTCAGGAAGTTATAGGACTCTGCCCTTGACTGCTTGGCTGGGAGTAAATGGCACCAGGAGCCATTTACCCAGGGAAAAATGAGTAAAATGGGCAAAGAGAACTCATGGGGAGATGCCAGAGCCAAGGTAAGGAGGGGATACAGGGCCAAGTGTGCTGGACTCTGAGAATCCAGTAGTGGGGTGCCACTTAACATGAACTTCACACTCATATGGTGATGCAAGCCGTCATCTGAGACTGGATGATTGCAGGTTAAAACCATCATGGGCTGCTGTGGCACAATGGTTTGACCTTGTAAAGATTTGTTTCTTGTACTTGTTTAATAAAATGCTGATTGGCCAGTGAGGCAACCAGGCAGGAAGTAGAGGCAGGGCAATGAGAACAGGAAAATTCTGGGAAGAGGAAAGATTCAGTCTGCAGTCGTCACCCAGATGCAGAGGAAGCAAGATGAGAATACCTCGCTGAAAAAAAGCACCAAACAACATGGCTAACACAGACAAGAATTATGGGCTAATACAAGTTATAAGAGTTAATAAGAGGGTCAATCAGACAGAAACCTAACAGAGAAACAAGAGAATTAATGGAGGTAATGAAGCAAATGGACTTAACAGACATCTATAGAACATTCCACCCAAATAGGAAAGAATATACCTTCTTCTCTGCAGCTCATGGAACCTTCTCGAAAATTGACCACATACTCGGTAACAAAGCAAACATCCACAATTACAAAAAAATATTAGTAACCACCTGTGTCTTATCAGATTACCATGGATTAATGTTAGAATTCAACAACAAGGCTACCCCCAGAAAGCCTACAAATTCATGGAAACTGAACAGTAAACTACTGAACCACACCTGGATTAAGGAAGAAATAGAGAAAGAAATTAAAGTCTTCCTGGAATTCAATGAAAACAAACAACCTACTCAAACTTATGGGACACAATGAAAGCACTCCTAAGAGGAAAGTTCATAGCACTAAGTGCCCACTTAAAGAAAACAGAGAAAGCACACATTGGAGACTTAACAGCCCACCTGAGAAAAAAAAGAAGCAGACTCATCTAGGAGGAGTAGAAGACTGGAAATAATCAAACTGAGCGCAGAAATCAACAAAATAGAAACACAGAAAACAATCCAAAGAATCAACGTAACAAAAAGCTGATTCCTGGAGAAAATCAACAAGATTGATAAACCCCTATCCAAACTAATCAAATGGCAGAGAGAGAATTTGCAAATTAATAAGATCAGAAATGAAAAGGGGGACATAACCACAGACACAGAGGAAATTCAGAGAATCATTAGATCTTACTACAAAAGCCTGTATGCCACAAAACTAGAAAATCTAAAAGAAATAGACACTTTTTTAGATAAATACCATATACCAAAGTTAACCCAGGAACAGGTGAACAATCTAAATAGACCTGTTAGTCGCGAAGAATTAGAAGCAGTTATCAAAAACCTCCCTACCAAAAAAAGCCCAGGACCAGATGGTTTCAATGTGGAATTCTACCAGAACTTCCAAGAAGACCTAATACCTATACTCCTTAATGTATTTCACAACATAGAAACAGAAGAGTCATTGCCAAATTCCATTTATGAAGCTACAGTTACTCTGATACCAAAACCGCACAAAGACTCAACCAAGAAAGAGAATTATAGGCCAATCTCACTCATGAACATCGATGCAAAAATCCTCAACAAAATACTGGCAAACCGAATCCAAGAACACATTAGAAAAATTATCCATTATGATCAAGTAGGCTTCATCCCAGAGATGCAGGGCTGGTTCAACATATGAAAATTTATCAATGTAATCCATCATATAAATAAACTGAAAGAAAAAAAACATATGATCATTTCATTAAATGCTGAAAAAGCATTTGACAAAATTCAACATCCCTTTACGATAAAAGTCTTGGAGAGATTAGGGATACAAGGGTCATACCTAAATATAATAAAAGCTATTTACAGCAAGATGACAGCTAACATCAAATTAAACGGAGAGAAACTCAAAGCCATCCCACTAAAATCAGGAACACGACAAGGCTGTCCACTCTCTCCATACCTCTTCAATATTGTGCTTGAAGTTTTAGCAATAGCAATAAGACAACATAAGGGGATCAAGGGGATTCAAATCGGAAAGGAAGAAGTTAAACTTTCGTTGTTTGCAGATGATATGATAGTGTACATAAGCGACCCCAAAAACTCCACCAAAGAACTTCTACAGCTGATAAACACCTTTAGTAATGTGGCAGGATACAAGATCAACTCCAAAAAATCCGTTGCCCTCTTATACACAAATGATATGGAAGCAGAGAGGGAAATCAGAGAATCATCACCTTTCATGATAGCCACAAACAGCATAAAATATCTTTGGGTAACTCTAACCAAGGAAGTGAAAGATCTATTTGACAAGAACTTTAAGGCATTGAAGAAAGAAATTGAAGAGGATACCAGAAATTGGAAGGATCTCCCTTGCTCTTGGATTGGGAGGATCAACATAGTAAAAATGGCAATTCTACCAAAGGCTATTTATAGATTCAATGCAATCCCCATCAAGGTCCCATCAAAATTCTTCACAGATCTTGAGAGGACAATAATCAACTTTATATGGAAAAACAAAAAACCCAGGATAGCCAAAACAATCTTATACAATAAAGGAACTTCTGGAGGCATTACAATCCCTGACTTCAAACTCAATTACAGAGCTACAGTAATGAAAACAGCGTGGTACTGCCATAAAAACAGAGAAGTTGACCAATGGAATCATATAGAAGACCCAGTTTTTAGCCCACAAACCTATGAACACCTCATTTTCGATAAAGGAGCTAAAAGTATACAATGGAATAAAGAAAGCATCTTCAACAAATGGTGCTGGCACAACTGGATGTCAACCTGTAGAAGAATGAAAATAGACCCATATCTATCACAAAGCACAAAACTCAAGTCCAAATGGATCAAAGACCTCAATATCAGTCCGAACACACTGAACCTGATAGAAGAGAAAGTGGGAAGTACCCTACAACAGATGGGCACAGGAGATCGCTTCCTAAGTATAACCCCAGCAGCACAGACATTAAGGGCAACATTGAATAAATAGGACCTACTGAAACTGAGAAGCTTCTGTAAAGCAAAGGACACTGTCACTAAGACAAAAAGGCAACCTACTGACTGGGAGAAGATCTTCACCAACCCTGCAACAGACAAAGGCCTGATCTCCAAAATATATAAAGTACTCAAGAAACTAGACTTTAAAATGCTAATTAACCCAATTAAAAAATGGGGCACTGAACTGAACAGAGAATTCTTAACAGAAGAAGTTCAAATGGCCAAAAGATACTTAAGGTCATGCTCAACCTCCTTAGCGATCAGGGAAATGCAAATCAAAACAACTTTGAGATATCATCTTACACCTGTCAGAATGGCTAAAATAAAAAACACCAATGATAGCCTTTGCTGGAGAGGTTGTGGAGAAAGGGGTACCCTCATCCACTGCTGGTGGGAATGCGAACTTGTGCAACCACTTTGGAAATCAGTGTGGCGGTTTCTCAGGAAATTTGGGATCAACCTACCCCTGGACCCAGCAATACCTCTCTTGGGAATATACCCAAGAGATGCCCTATCATATGACAAAAGCGTTTGTTCAACTATGTTCATAGCAGCATTATTTGTAATAGCCAGAACCTGGAAACAACCTAGATGTCCTTCAATGGAAGAATGGATGAAGAAAGTGTGGAATATATACACATTAGAGTACTACTCTGCCATAAAAAACAATGACTTCTCGAATTTTGCATGTAAATGGATGGAAATAGAAAACATTATCCTGAGTGAGGTAACCCAGACCCAAAAAGAGGATCATGGCATGTACTCACTCATAATTGTTTTCTAGCCATAAATATAGGTCACTGAGTCTATAATTTGAGATCCTAAAGAAGCTAAATAAGAAGGTGAACCCAAAAAAAAAACATATAGTTATTATCCCTGCTATGGGAAATAGACAAGATTGCTGGGCAAAAAATTGGGACCTTGGGGGTGGGGTGGGATGGGGGTAAGGGGAGATGGGGAGAAAAAAGTGAGAAGGGGAGGATGGGGGGAACTTGGGGAAACGGGATGATTGGGGGTAAAACAAGGTTGGATAGAGGAGCAGGGAATCACATAACTTAATTAAGGGAACCACCTTAGGGTTGGTAAGAGACATGAACCTAGAGTGGTGCCCAGGTACCCAGGGCAATGTCCCCAGTTAGTTCCTTGGGCAGCTGAGGATAGGGAACCTGAAATGACCCTATCCTATAGCCATACTGATGAATATCTTGCATATCACCATAGAACCTTCATCTAGCGATGGATGCAGATAGAGACAGAGACCCACACTGGAGCATAGGACTAAGCTCCCAAAGTCCCAGTGAGGAGCAGAAGGAGGGGGAACATGAGCATGGAAGTCAGGACCACAAGAGGAGCGCCCATCCACTGAGACAGTGGGGCTGATCTATTGGGAGCTAACCAAGGCCAGCTGGACTGTGACTGAAAAAGCATGGGATAAAACCGGATTCTCTGAACATGGCGGAAAATGAGTGCTGATGAGAAGCCAAGGACAATGGCATGGGGTTTTGTTCCTACTTCATGTTCTGGCTTTGTGGGAGCCTAGCCAGTTTGGATGTTCACCTTCCTAGACCTGGATGTAGGGGAGAAGACCCTGGACTTTCCACCTAAAATAAAAAGAGAAAATAAAAAATAAAAAAAGAGTTAATAAGAGGCGGGGCAGTGGTGGCGCATGCCTTTAATCCCAGCACTCGGGACGCTACAAGAGCTAGTTCCAGGACAGGCTCCAAAACCACAGAGAAACACTGTCTCGAAAAACCAAAAAAAAAGTGTTAATAAGAAGCCCGAGCTAATAGGCCAACCAGTTTATGATTAATGTAGACCTCTGTGGGTTTCTTTGGGGATGAATGCCTGAAGGATCAGGCAGGACAGAAACTTCAGTCAACACTGTGCTACATATTGAGACCTTGTCTCAAAAACAAACATGTATCAATTATTGTGACAATGGCATCCACTATAGGCAAAGACCCAGAAGACCCTCAGTGCCAGAGTTCACACTAAGCCATCAGATGCCCAGAGCCTGGGGAAGCAGGTCTGCTGGAACACCCGTGTCTTTAGTAAGAAGGTTTTGATGTCTGAATAACTGGGGAGGCCACATGGGGCACAGCTGCTAGATGCCTGCCCTAAACCCAGAAGGATCCAACTAGATCAGAACTCAATGGCACTTGATGGTGACTAAGGGCACCAAGCAACACTGTCTCTTCAACAGCAACCATCAATCTGTGACTCCCTCCCTACACTGGCTTCTCCACCTACCAGAAGCCCATGGGCTGACAGTCCACCTGGATCATCTTGAGACTCCCTTGCCTAAGAAGTACTTGTTAAGTCAGGAGCATAACCCCAGCCCCTGGCATCCATCCCAGCCCCCTGGCCTGGGAGTTGCATTGGTCTGAACTCCAAATCCCAGCATGCCAGGTCCCCACAGGGTACTTAAGTGAGTTCCCAAAGGAGAAACACGTGGTTCCAGGTTTGCATGTGCTTCCTGCTTTTCTGTCTCCCCACATTGCACTTGGCCACCTGAGAGTGCTGTGTTTAATAAAATAATAGGCATTTTAATTCAGTTTAATCTAACCTAATTGGATTTCTTTGTGCCGGTGAAGCTGCCCATCTTAAGATTTTTTCTTAACATAATGGAGGTTTCCCACCAAGGGGCCTTAATTTTCCCTGCAGGCCCATGCCCCAGGGCCCGGGTCCAGGCCATGCTGGAAAACTGGCCTTCCTGCACACATGCTCCACCAGGCAAGTCCAGCTTCACTTGGTGAGTTTTCTTTTTTAAATTGCATGCAGGTAGTGTTTTGGGGTTACCCATTCACTTTGGGGGCTTTTGTTGAAGTCACGGCCCATGCCAAAAGCCTGACACACACAGAAGAGGCCGGGCCTCCTGCTAAGATGAGATTTGGGTGACAGAAGATGTTTCCAGCCAATTTCTCATGTACCCTCGGTTTCCCGACTCAGCACTGTTCCAGTGGATGCACTGCAATGGGCTCAGGCTTGCATTTAAAGTGGGTTTTTTTCAATTTCTAGCCAATTTCAAAACACTCTTAAGAGGGCACTTTCAAACTTTTAAATTTCAACCATCTAACTTAAAGCAAATTATGCTCCAAAGCCCACGTTTTTTTCAAGTATGGTGCTCTCATTCCTCTCCTTCTGCTTTGCTTTTCTTTGTTCATTGGCGACCGTGCGGTTTGTCCCGCCCTCACTTCCATCTCTCTCTGTGTTAGCCAACAGCTCTCCCACTTCAGCCTCTCTTTCTTTGCTGATTCGTCATCAGCGTCATCAGCGCTTTGCCCACACACACACACACACTTTAGCCCCCTGTAGCCTCGGGAGAGGTCTGCCGCTGCACAGCCATTTCGGAGATCTAAGCCTACAGGGTGCATGCCCATAAAAGTGGCCACTGTCCCCACTTCAGTTTCAAAGTGCTCCAAAGCCAAGCACCACTGTGCACCCATAAAAGTGGCCAGTTCCCAGTTAGCACCTTGTCCTGACAACAGAGACACGGCGAGGATGGAGCAGCACTTGCCCATCAGTTTCACTAGCCTGCATCAACACAGGTTCCTATCTGGGCCCGGGCACAGGTCAGGTGGTTGGCCTTTCATTCTCCATAGCTGTTTTCCTGGTCTCTGCTGTCCATGCTCAGACTGCTGCTGCCCCACCCCTCCCTGCTGACAACAAATCCACCTTTTGCCCCTGTCCTTCCACTCTAAAACTCTACAAAAATGTTTCGTCCTTATGTTTCTGTTTTCTCTTGCAATGCCTAGTCAGCTGACACAGGTACCTAAGTCTGTCCTATCTGTTTCTCTGTTAAAATAATGTGACCATGATGTGTTTATATAAGTGTGTAACTGTGTTTTCATGATGTGAATTTCAGGTTTTTTTATATGTATGCTTCCAGATTAGAATAGCTCTAAAAATTTAGCTTATATGCCCAGTTGAAAATACCAGTGCCTTCATAAATCTGAGATCATGGCATTTTAACAATCATGGAGCTTCTAACACAGAGACATGCCAGCCTTTGCAGCACCCTATGACTTCTCCAAGAAGACAGAAGACGTGCCATCTCCAGGCTTACTCTGGGTTTGGCAAAACTACCTGCACAGAAGCAAAAAGAGGCCTTTTACCCAGGGAATCTATCTGCTCAACTTGCCAAGACAGGTAGAGTAAATTTCCCTCCCACCCCACCACGGGAAATATCGTTGGGCCTCTCACACTCAATAGCTAATGGCAAATACTGCTTCTAAGACTGAAGTTCTCCAAGGACAAGGAGAGGACTTGGGATTGCTAGCCAAAAGCTGTCTCGCCTTTTCTCACCTATTCCTCCCAGATCTGTATAAAGTCATTTGACAATTCAAGGTACTGTTCTTTAACAGGTTTCATAGTCCAGGATGAACAGGTTTTAACCTTCAGAGGTTCAGAGTTCACAATTTCCTCTAATTGCCTTCTAACCTAAAGGAATAGCCTTTTGTTATAATACCAAGTTATAAAATGTGTTCCAGTTCTTGTACAGGTTCCTAAAAAAGAACTATTACAACGTCAAAATCAGGTCTGGTAAAATCCAAGGTTTTTAATTTTTAATCCCAGCCAGTTTTAAGTATATTTTCCAGGTTTTTCCTGCTGCCTAAGTCAAGACCAATCTACAAAAACGCTCCCAGGGCTGGAGAAATGGCTCAGTGGTTAAGGGCATTGCCTGCTCTTCCAAAGGTCCTGAGTTCAATTCCTGGCAACCACATGGTGGCTCACAACCATCTGTAATGGGGTCTGGTGCCCTCTTCTGGCCTGCAGATATGCACACAGACAGAATATTGTATACATAATAAATAAATATTAAAAAAAACGCTCCCAGGACAACACCAAAAAAGCACCTGTACCTGTTCCTGGCACTTCACCACTGGTCCCAGCTCTTCTGGATCAAGGACACCTACTAACTAAAATCTGGTTTATCACCTATTATGTCTCTTCCCATGGCTAGCCCCATTTCATAGAGTGAATGATAACAATATTTTTTCCTCCTAAATACCTGCCTTCTTACCTCCCTCAAGAAACATATGCCTGGAATCTCCACAATGACAGTGAACAGGATGACTTTCCAGCCACACCTCCTGCTGAATGTGAACCCACCAACACCCAGCTCTCCCCTCCGCCACATTACCCCATGCCTGCAGGAAGTAGCCAGACTTGAGTCTATGCCCTTTTTCCAAAGAGAGCCTAAAATGTTGATCATAATGACCACTTCAACTTCCTGTCACATCTATATCCAAAGAGTCTGGAATGTTAAGTCAAAAGCATAACCCCAGCCCCTGCCATACATACATCCCAGCCCCCTGTCCTGGGAGTTGCATTGGTCTAGACTCCAAGTCGCAGCATGCCAGGGAGGGGTCAGGACCACTCCTATTTAAGTGGGCTCCCAGAGGAGGAACACATGGTTCTGAGTTTGCATGTGCTCCCTGCTTTTCTGTCTCCACGCCATGCAGTTGGCCACCCAAGACCGCCATTAATAAACAATAGGCATTTTAATTCGGTATAATTTAACCTAATTGGATTTCTTTGCACTGGTGGAGCCACCCATTTTAGGATTTTTTTTTCCTAACAGAACTTGTCAGAAAACCTCTCCTGAAACCCTACTCTACTATCAGTGGTCATAATGACCAAGGACCACCCCTATTACTCTACCCTGGCAAGTTGTCTTAAGCCCTCAGTTTCCAAATTCTACTCCATCTCTAGGCCTCTGACTGATAGGTTACTTGCACACTTCTTTGTTTAAAATAGGTTGAATAGGGTTCTGTTGCATGCCTAGTCCTTGGTCTGAATCTCAGCCCCACACTAGAGCATACAACACTGGAAAGGGCTACCATTCAATACAGAAGACACTTTAAATACCTCTGGTGGGAGATGGGATGACTGACAGTGACAACCATTGAGGAAGTGGAGCCAGCCCTCCAGTGCCACTATGAGGCACCACAGCAGCAGTACCCTGCCCTCAGAGTCTATGTACAACACTGGCTGTAAAACCTGAGGGACATGGGCAAAATGAGCTCAGCCCTCTTCTGCTCAAGCACAGGTGGTACAGGGAAGTCTAACTCAAATCCTCACGAGAGCAAGCACTCTTACCACTGAGCTACGCCCTGATCTAGCTCTCTTGCTTCCGGCTCCCGTTTCTGGCTGCTAGACTTTGTTCCTGGTCGCTCCAAGGGCTGTTGTTGAGGACAATGATCTGTAAGTTTTCCCCCTTAAATAAATAATCCTTTTATTAATCATAATTCTAAACTGGTGTGGGATTGTTTTGTGACTTATGCCTTCATCTGGCACCCAACGTTTGGTTTTAGAACCCCCTGGCTCAGCTGCCTGCTGCCAGCTCAGATTGTGCCCAGCTTGGCATGAGCCCTCCCTCAGCCGGCCGTGGCCTGTGCATGGAGCCAGCAGTTCAATATAGAATCTTGCACAGCGGCTTTTCTTGCTATGGGTCAACTTCAATTTTTTATATTTTCTCTTTACACACCTCGGATTGGCTTCAAGTCCCCACGCATCCTACTGTGTGCCTCCTGCCAGGGCGCACCACAGAAATCTGGGTGAGACACAGGCTTCCCTGGTCTGAGCCAGCTATTCTGCGGCTTTCTGATTTGTTTGCCTTTGCCTATTCCACTGCTCTAAAGACATCCACAGAGCACACATTCTGTGATTTATCTTTCAGCGTTTCACTCTAAAATCAGATTTCAGATCGGCCACATGAACTCACATGCACTGCTGTGTTAGTTTTATAGGTGGCCCGTGACACCTACTAGCAGGTAATGGTTATTGCATTGCACCTAATCCAGCTAATTAAACCACAGGTAAGACTTAATATCCTAAATATAGATCTTAAGTTGCTAATTTAAAAGGGCAATCGGTTAGACAGCCTAACCATCCAAGGTTTAAATTGCCTCTTTAACTACAGCATGTGCAAGGTTTTACAAGACTTATATGATGTTCCTTCTACATCATTAATCTTAATTCTGGGGATTTGTTTTATCCTCAATATTTTTTTCGTAAAAAAAAATGGTTTGGCAATAGGGCTAAGAATGAGGCATTTTTACAAATGGTGCAGTCTTTACAGACTGAGACCGCATTTCTCAAAAAAGAGTTTGGAAATCTGAATACGTATATGACTTCATTTAACAGAAGATTAAGCACTCTGGAGAAGGAAACAGATTATTTGGAATATAAAACCCAACCAATGACAGTGGGTGCTAAAACATTATTTGAGAGAATTCGCACTGTTGAATGTATTAATCAGACTCTGTCAAAGGGGTATGACAGATTGACTGGTAGAATGTCTCTACAGGAAGGTAATATGCATGCTATAAAGATTATGCCCAAGGATGAGACATTATCTCTACTGGACAGACTTCATACCTTGGAATCATCAATGAGGGCATTAGAGCAAACATGGGATAGGAATCCAGACATTACAAAGGCAATGGTAAACAGATTGAAAAAATTGAGGAAATTATTGAATTTGATGACCAGGAACAAAAGGTACAAAGGCAAAATTTAACCTTGTTGGTACTTAAAAATCTCCAGGATAGCTTCCCCAGAGTTCTGCCTGCCTTTCCAGTAATAACAACAGGAAAAGTATCTGGCCCCAAGTACCCTAACGTTGTCAAAGAATATACATGTAGGAGGTGTGGCAAAGGCTGACTTTGGATAAATGAATGTATGAATGAATGTATGTCAATGAAAGATAGACAAGGCCACCCATCAAGAAACACCATGGGGGGGCCTCTCGCAGGCCCCCATGATGAATGTGGTCCAGTCATTCCCAGTTACAGTGGAGAACGTGTCTCACCAAGAAAATTAAAAAATCTAATGCTTGCTGTAAAAAGAAATACTGGTCTGAATGATGGGTTAAATGTGGAGGATGAGTCAAAAACTCCAGTAGGGCCGGGTGGTGGTAGCGCACGCCTTTAATCCCAGCAGAGGCAGGCGGATCTCTGTGAGTTCAAGGCCAGACTGGTCTACAAGAGCTAGTTCCAGGACAGGAACCAAAAGCTTACGGAGAAACCCTGTCTCGAAAAATCAAAAAAAAAAAGTGTTAAAAACTCCAGTAGGACAGAGGAAATGTATATTTTGGCATCATGTCAGTAGCAAAAGTTTAAAGAGTTTTCTATTACATGGCAACAAACTAAGGAGATTATAAAGAGGTGTCCTACTTGCTCTTTCTATAATCAGACACCATTGCCTGCAGGGAGTAACCCAAAAGGTACTCAAGGATTTAGTTAAATCTGGTAGATGGATGTGTTCCACTTTATGAAATTTGGTAAATTAAAATATGTACACCACACCATAGACACGTATTCGGGCTTTCAGTGGGCAACTGCCTTGATCTCAGAAAAGCCTGATTCAGTAATCACACATTTATTGGAAGTTATAACCATCATGGATATACCTGTGCAAATAAAGACAGACAATGGTCCAGCATATGTATCTAAGAAAATGAAACACTTTTTTTGCTTATTATAATATAAAGCACATTACAGGTATACCAAATAATCCTACAGGTCAGGCAGTTATAGGAAGGTCAAATCATACTATAAAGGATATGCTAAACAAACAGAAAGAGATGGAAAATGCCCCAAAAAATAGATTTCATAATGCTTTATTAACCTTGAATCTTCTTAATGCTAATGAGAAATGAACAACAGTAGCAGAGAGGCATTAGATAATGGAAAACTTCTGAATTGAATCAACCAGTATATTTCAAGGATGTGTTGACCTCACAATGAAAACTATGATGAGGAAGGGGTTTCACTCTTGTTTCCACAGGAGAAGAAAAATTATGGATACCATCAAAATTAATAAAGATTCGCTTTGAAAAGGAGAAACCTCTTGAAAAAGAGAAATGATACCACATCCACAATGGTGACAATCATACAGCTGGGAAGTAAAGCTCATAAGGGTTAGGGAAGGGTTCTGCTCTTATCTTTGCAGGAAAATACACATCATCAAAAATTCAAGATACCTTGGATGTTTGAATGCTGACAGAAGAAAAATTAACTATCCACTAAGGAGCATCTAGAAAACAGAATATGGTTTATGAATCCAGGTACTGTTTACACTTACATTCACACACACATGTGTGTATTTTGTGTGTGTGTGTGTGTGTATGTATGGTTTTGGAGTTGGACAATGGCTCTGTATGTCTCTAAATTCAAGCTTGTTAAAAGGAACACTCGGAGTTTCTGTCTCATATCAGGAGACATCTAGTGTAGGACAGAAGAAAGACTTCAGGAAAAATTTACTTTCTCCATACCTTTTTTGTCTATATCATATTCTTCATTGAATGCATGTTTATATGAATGATGATTAAGTTTTTCATGATGAACACAGATTTTCCTACAGATCCTTTTCCTGCAGTATTCTTATAAGTTTCCAGGAAGAAGATGGGCCCCACAGCAACAACTCCACCTAGTTGAGATGACATCATAATACAGACAGCACTAGTATAAGACCTCTTGTTTTGGGGATCAGCTGCTGAAATGGTGCACCTTCTCATATTCTAGCCAGAACTCCAAATGAGAACTTTGAAAAACAAAGCAAAACAAAATCCTATTGACTGCTCAGAAATTGTTTGCAACTATAATAGACAGTAATTTTGAAACTTAACCACCACTCAATTTTTTCAGGATACCATTAAGAAAACATCACCCCCATGACAGTGGGAAGCGATTCTAGGTGATACCCTGATGAAGGAGGGTCATCTTTCTATCTGTTGTTTCATTGGTTAAGTAATAAAGAAACTGCTTGGCCTCTGATAGGGTAGAATTTAGATAGGTGGAGTAAACAGAACAGAATGCTGGGAGAAAGAAGCTGAGTCAGGGAGTTGCCATGATTCTCCCACTCCAGGCAGAGGCAGGTTAAGATCTTTCCTGGTAAGCCAGCTCATGGGCTACACAGATTATTAGAAATGGGTTAGAACAATATGTAAGAGCTAGCCAATAAGAGGCTGGAACTAATGGGTCAGGCAGTGTTTAAAAGAATACAGTATCCATGTAATTATTTCAGGTATAAAGCTAACCATGCAGGCGGCCAGGTGGCGGAACGTAGCTAGCCGCCCCTATTACAACAATACCCCATCCCAAAAACGCTTGTCCATAGGGTTGGGAACACTGTTTAGGGGTTGTTGATTATTACTTGTACTAGATAGAGGGTTGGGGTTAAAACTATATTTGTAAAAAAAAAAGGGGGGGAGATAGTAATAGTGGGTAATAAAGTGAATACTTGTTAGCTATTAAAAATGGATAATTTAGCTTTCATCTGTGGGGTCCTTGGACTACCAGGCATCCCTGTTCCTGTGCTGAGGAGATCAATCCAGATGAATGAGTGTGTGCCATCCTAGGGTAGACAGTCTGGGAAGGAAGTACAGGGCCCCTCCAACTCCAGCTGCAGGTGCTTCTTTGTTCCACATGACCCTGCCTCTCCTAAGCCTGCCCTATTTTCTGCGCAGTCCTTGGCCCAGGAACAGTTCCTTCTCATGCACTGAGGAAATCCACCCAGAGTCACAAAATAGATTGGACAAAGATGCCAAGACTCTCCTGGCTGCATTTGAAGGAAGAGATGGGCAGGCAAGAATTCCTCTAACAACCTAAAAGTCAACATGACAACATCAAATTCCAGGGATCACAAAACAAGAAGACTTGAACACCCTATTCCAGAAGAAATAGAAGAAATCAACTTTAAACGTAACATTATGAAAATAATAGGGGACCTTAAACAGGATGTGAAAAACTGCTTTAAAGAAACGGAGAAGACACACAAAAATGTAGAAGAAATGAATAAATCTCTAGAAGATATCCAAGAAAAAAAAGTAAAACAATCAAACTGGTAATGGAAACAGTTCAAGACTTGATAAATGAAATGAAGGTAATGAAGAAAACACAACCCCAGGGAAGGCTGGATATGGAAAATCTGGGTAAATGAACAGGAATTACAGAGACAAGTAAAACCAACAGAATATAAGAGATAGAAGAAAGAATCTCAGACACTGAAGATACTATAGAGGAAATAAATTCATTGATTAAAGAAAATAATAAATCTAACAAATTCTTAACACAAAACATCCAGGAAATCTGGGACACCATGAAAAGACCAAACCTGAGAATAATAGGGGTAAAAGGAGAAGAATTACAGCTCAAAGGCCCAGAAAATACATTCAACAAAATTATAGAAGAAAACTTTCCCAACCTAAGGAAGGATATTCCTATGAAGGTACAAGAAGCATATAGAACAACAAATAGACTGGATTGAAAAGAAAAAAAAACATCCCCTCACCATATAATAATCAAAACACAAAACATAAAGAATAAAGAACAAATATTAAGAGCTGCAAGGGGAAAAGGGTCAAGTAACATATAAAGGGAAACCTATCAGAATTACACCTGACTTCTCAATGGAAACCATAAAAGCCAGAAGATCTTGGGTATATGTGCTGCAGACACTAAGAGACCATGGATGCAAGCCCTGACTTATGTATCCAGCAAAGTTTGTATTTACCATTGATGGAGAAAACAAGATATTCCAGGACAAAAACAGATTTAAACAATACATAGCCACAAACGCAGCCTTACAGAAAATACTAGAAGGAAAACCACAACCCAAGAAACCCAAGAACACCTATAATAACACAAGCATCTGACAACCCTCTACCAGCACAACTCAAAGAATGGAAACACACAAACACTACCACCAGAAAAATAACCAGAGTTAACAACCACTGGTCATTACTATCACTTAATATCAATGGTCTCAATTTACCTATAAAAAGGCACAAGTTAAGATAATGGATAGGAAAACAGGATCTAACATTCTCCTGGTTATAAGAAACACACCTCAACCTCAAAGACAGACACTATCTCAGAGTAAAGGGTTGGGAAAAGGTTTTCCAATCAAATGGACCAAAGAAACAAGCAAGTGTGGCTATACTAATATCTAACAAAATTGATTTCAAACAAAAATCAATCAGAAGAGATAGAGAAGGACACTTTATACTCATAACAGGAACAATTCATCAGGAGAAAGTCTCAATCCTAACTATCTATGTCCCTAATACAAAAGCACCCACATATGTAAAAGAAACATTACTAGAACTCAAAGCATACATCAAACCCAAAGCATACATCAAACCCAACACTCTAATAGCAGGAGATTTCAACACTCCTCTCTCACCAATGGACAGGTCAACCAGACAGAAACTTAACAGAGAAATAAGAGAACTAACAGATGTAATGAACCAAATGGACTTAACAGACATCTATAGAACATTCCACCCAAACAGAAAAGAATATACCTTCTTCTCAGCATCTCATGGAACCTTCTCAAAAATTGACCACATAATTGGTAACAAAGCAAACATCCATAGATACAAAGAAATTGTAGTAACCACCTGTGTACTACTGGATCACCATGGAATAAAGTTAGAATTAAACAAACATTCTACCCCCAGATAGCTTACAAACTCATAGAAACTGAACAGTCAGCTACTGAACCACCCCTGGGTCAAGGAAGAAATAAAGAAAGAAATTAAAGTCTTCCTTGAATTCAATGAAAATAAAGACACAACATACCCCAACCTATGGGACACAATAAAAGCAGTGCTAAGAGGAAAGTACATAGCACTAAATGCCCACATAAAGAAAATGGAGAAAGCACACATTAGAGACTTAACAGCACACCTGAAAGCTCTATATAAAAAGGAAGCAGGCTCACCCATGAGGAGTAGAAGACTGAAAATAATCAAACTGAGGGCTGAAATCAACAAAATAGAAACACAGAAAACAATCCAAAGAATCAATGAAACAAAAATCTGGTTCTTGGAGAAAATCAACAAGATTGACAAACCCCTATCCAAACTAATCAAAGGGCAAAGAGAGAATACACAAATTAACAAGATCTGATATGAAAAGGGGGACATAACCACAGACAAAGAAGAAATTCGAAGAATCATTAGATCTTACTACAAAAGCCTGTATGCCACAAAATTGGAAAATGTGAAAGAAATGGACATTTTTTAGATAAGTACCATATACCAAAATTAAATCAAGACCAGGTAAACAGTTTAAATAGACCTGTAAGTCACAATGAATGAGAAGCTGTCATCAAAAACCTCCCTATCAATAAAAGCCCAGGACCAGATGGTTTCAATGCAGAATTCTACCAGAACTTCCAAGAAGAGCTAATTCCTATACTCCTTAAAGTGTTTCACA
The DNA here is from genome assembly GCA_025134845.1 of Neodon shergylaensis. NCBI lineage: Eukaryota > Metazoa > Chordata > Mammalia > Rodentia > Cricetidae > Neodon > Neodon shergylaensis. Next base: position 3,033,029 of record JABTXL010003909.1, on the reverse strand, counting down.
AAATAGAAACAGAAGAGTCATTTCCAAATTCCTTTTATGAAGCTACAGTTACACTGATACCAAAACCACACAAAGATTCGACCAAGAAAGAGAATTACAGACCAGTCTCACTCATGAACATCGATGCAAAAATTCTCAATAAAATACTGATGGAGCATGGTCAATCGGTATTTAGAATTAACCAGACTAGTTTAATATAATAGATTCAGCTTCTAATCAACAGAAGAAAGAGATCTTACAAACCCAGGGTCCCAGCGATCCAGGAGCACAGGGAACAAAAGGAAGAAGGAAAGAGCACATGGATGTTTTATCTGTTTTTCTGTGGCCCCAGGGGGACACACCCTAAACAGAATGTGATTGGCTGAAGTTCCCCATCAAAATACTGGCAAACTGAATCCAAGAACACATCTAAAAATTATACATTATGATCAAGTAGGCTTCATCCCAGAGATGCAGAGCTGGTTCAACATACGAAAATCTATCAATGTAATCCATCATATAAATAAACTGAAAGAAAAAAGTCCATATGATCATTTCATTATATGCTGAAAAAGCATTTGACAAAATTCAACACCCCTTTATGGTAAAGGTCTTGGAGAGATTAGGGATACAAGGGTCATAACTAAATATAATAAAAGCAATATACAGCTTGCAGACAGCTAACATCAAATTAAACAGAGGGAAACTCAAAGCCATTCCACTAAAATCAGGAACAAGGCAAGGCTGTCCACTCTCTCCATACCTCTTCAATATAGTGCTTGAAGTTCTAGCCATAGCAATAAGACAACATATGTTGTGTGGAGCTGCGGGCTGCATTCCGGCTGCCCCAGCTCCTGCATGGCTAGCTTATGCCCCGAAATAATTACACGGAAACTATATTCTTTTAAACACTGCTTGGCCCATTAGCTCTAGACTCTTACTGGCTAGCTCTCACATCTAGATTAACCCATTTCTAATAATCTGTGCACCACCACAAGGTGATAGCTTACCGGAAAGATCCTAACCTGAGTCTGTGTCTGGTGGGAGAATCATGGTGACTGCCTGACTCGGCTTCTTTCTCCCAGCATTCTGTTCTGTTTTTCTCCGCCTACCTAATTTTCTGTCCTATCAAAGGCCAAGCAGTTTTCTTTATTAATTAACCAATGAAACAACAGATAGAAAGATGACCCTCCTCCATCAAACATAAGGAGATCAAGGGGATTTGAATTGGAAAGGAAGAAGTCGAACTTTTGACTGGACTGGGACTGAATGAGCATGTGACCAGACCGGACTCTCTGAATGTCACTGACAATGAGGGCTGACTGAGAAGCCAAGGACAATAGCACTGGGTTTTGATTTTACTGCAGGAACTGGCTTTGTGGAAGTCTAGTCTGTTTGGATGCTCACCTTCCTAGACCTGGATGGAGGGGGGAGTACCTTGGACTTCCCACAGGGCAGAGAACCCTGACTTCTCCTAGGACTGGATAGGGAGGGGGAGGGGAAGTGGGGGGAGTGGGAAGGAAATGGGAAGAGGTCGAAATTTTTAATATAAATAAATAAATAAATAAATAAGCAAAATCCCTTTGTACCATGAGAATAGCTTATAATTACACCTTTGGTACAGAATTGTAAGGGTTTTGTTCCAGTTTACTTAATTCTTCTGATTTGTAACCCATCTTTCCTGATTTATTTTAATCTGTATAAAATGTATGGGCTCCAGTTATTGGTGCATCATGTACAAATTGGGGAAGAACCCAAGTAGTTCTCTTTATAAGGTTAATTCTATCACTTCTGGTATAATTGCTATTAATTTCTCCTGTGAAATTAGCACAAGGTCTTTGCCAAGGTCCATTGTCTTCCCATAATTTTTTTATTTTCATCAGCAGTAAAAGGCACTATAATCTCTCGTGGGTCTATACCTGCTAGTTGACAAAGTCTCAATTTTCCTTCTATAATTAATTCAGAGACTTTTATCACATAAGTTTTTAATTTTTTACTTAGTTTATGTGATACAAAGATCCACTCTAAGATAATATCTTCCCTCTGCATTAAAATTCCTATAAGGAGAATTGTAGAAGGCAATATGACTAGAATACAATTAAGATTTGGATTCACTCTACCTACATGTAGTCCTGTAATTTCTCTCCAATGACCATCGATTCTTTTTCTGCTTCAGCTGTTAATCTCTGGGACTATTTAATTCTTCGTCATTATCTAAAGTTTTGTTTAAATAAACTGTTAGGTCAAACTGTTGTTGACTGGAAATATCTCCTGAGAATCTTTGAAAGTCATTATGAGTCCACAATCGGTCTCTCTTAATTTGTGCCTTTTGTGTTCTAATTTTCTGTAAACCTATTTTATAACCTAGGTAGTTGACACAATTTCCTCTTTGTATTTTTTTTCAGGAGCAATTTATCATCCCAATTTAGGCAATTTTTTTTTACTTCTTCAAACATTCTTTTTAAAGTATCTGCATTTGAGTGAGATAACAAAATATAGCCCACGTAACAGTAAATTATAGACTTAGCAAATTGCTTGTGTATTATTTCCAATGGTTGATTTACAAAGCATTGGCATAGGGTAGAACTATTGAGCATTCCCTGTGAAAGAAAAGTCTACTGGTATCTCCTAGTAGGCTGAGAATTATTATAAGTAGGCACTGTAAAAGCAAATTTTTCTCAATCCTTTTCTTGAAAAAGGTATAGTGAAGAAACAATCCTTTAAATAAATAACTATAAGAAGCCATCCTTTTGTTAATAGAGAAAACAGAGGAATTTTAGACTGTAGAGAGCCTATAGGTTGGATAACCATGTTGACAGCTCTTAGATCTGTCATCATTCTCCATTTACCAGATTTTTTTAACAACAAATACAGGAGAATTCCGAGGGCTGGTTGATTCTTCAATATGATGAAGAATCTAATTGCTCCTGTGCCAGCTGTTCTAAAACCTGCAGTTTGTCTTCCATTAAAGGCCATTGTTTAAGCCATATGGGTTTCTCAGTTAACCACTTTAAAGGCAAGGCTAATAGTACCTCTGAAGGTTTGCTTGTTGCTTTGTGTCCTCGTACAGCCAGAATGGCTGGTGACCTTTATGTATATTACCTTATAATACCCTTCCCAGAAACATGAGTTTTGGGGACTGCAGGAATGTTAACCTGGGTATTTCATTGCTGCAATAAGTCACAGTCACATTAGTTCACTGCAATATTAGCTACATAGAGCCTCAGCCTTCCTTTCTGTCCTTCTGACCCTGTGCATTCAACCTACCCTGTGCTTTGTTTCACTTGAGGTAGGGTTCCAATTCCTAAGAATTGAACATCCAACTTTTGAAGAGGCCAATCTGGTTGCCAAGATTCCGGAGTAATGATACTCATATCTGCACCTGTGTTTATCAAACCCATAATTACGATGCCTTATGTGCACTCTTAGCTTTGGTCTTTGATCATTTATAGAAGTCTGTCAAAATATACATTTCCTATTTCTTACTGGAGTTTTTGACTCATTATCCAGGTCTATTCCATCATCCAGAACAGTATGGCTTTTTACAGTAGGCACAAAATTTTTTTAATTTTCCTGGTGAGATGTGTTCTCCACAGTGACCAGAAATGACTAGGCCTGGTTTGACATCGGGGTCTGTGAGAGGCCCCCCAAGGAGTTTCCCAGTGGTATCTGGATTCCTTTTCTGTCTCTTCATTGTCTACAATGTCTACTGTCTCTTCAATATCTACATATTTTAGTCCAATATCGACCTTTGCCACACCTCCTACATATACCAGAAGACTGAGTCCTCCTATTCTTGCCATTCCCAGAGGAGACATTATTCCCAGGAATTTCTTATCTACAGTCCCTTCTTAGATGTCCTTTTCTTCCACTATTAAAACACTAGGCATTTTGGTGTCTCCTCATACCATTGGAAATCACTTTTCCTACCCAAGCTTCAGTACTATAAGTCAAATGTTTCAACATTCATTGTATGCAAAATCCATTCATTTAACCTTTAAAGGCCCAAGGATCTTCTTACATTCTAAGTTGGCATTTTCAAAAGCCAAGAATTCAATTAGTACACATCTAGCTTCAGGGTCTGTCACTCCTAATTGTACAGCCTTAGTTATGTTTGTAAGAAGTCAGTAAAGGGTTCTTTCTGGCCCTGTTTAACCCTAATATATGGCTTAGTCCAATTTCCTAGTTCCTGAATCCTGTCCCAAGCATTTAAAGCTGCTGTGCTTCATAGGAACAAGGGGTGTTCACCATAACGAGCATGTTGCTGAGAATCAAAGTAATGACCCTCACCAAGAATTTGATCTTGGGAAATCTCAAATCCTTTTGCATTCCCCTGTTGCTCTAAAATTTTTGCCTCTTCTCCCCAATTATACTTCCAAAGCAGCTGAGGTCCATTTTCTAAGACCACTGAGGTTTATTGAAGCCAATCGTGTGGGGTAGCCTCAGTGCTTGAAGCCCACATTTTCACCATTTCCCTGACAAATGGTGAATATAGCCCATAAGAACTATTGCTTGTTTTATTTCTTTTAGATAGCTCATACGTATTGGTTGCCATGCATATTCTTTAACTACCTTAGGGGACTTTGTGCCAGCTGGTCTTTCTGAGGAAATTACCAGATGTGCAGTAGAAACTCTGTGTAAGTCATCCAGGGGTCTGGCACATACTGATGAGGCTAAATCCTGTCCTTGTACCTTCTGTTCCTGCTCATCAATTTCAATAAATTCCTCAATATTTTCAAATCTTTTTACTACTGCCTTTTAAAAAGTCTAAATCTATTGTCCGGTGTTCTGTTCTAATGTCCTCACTGAGGATTTCAACTTGTTCAAGAAAGAGAATGTCTCATCCTTGGACATATAACTTTTCAATAAATTCCAACAGTTAGATTCAACAGTGCAAATTCTTTCAAATAATTTCGTCAAATTGATGTTATCCCTCTCCATAGTATTGATCCATTTTTAATCAGATAATATTGAAAACAAAGCTAATTCCTAGAATTAAATAATACAAAGGAAAAATAGTGTAAGTCTTGCAAAATACCTTCGATAATATAAGCAAAATAATTATTGAACTCCTGGATGTTATCAGTCATTTTTTGTAGTTCTTCAGATCTTACCTATCATAAAGTAATTACAATGAATTAGAGTGGGTGTAATAATTGTTACAGCCCAGAAGGTGTCACAGTTGCAGCCACATGGCCAAGAGACACTAGCAGCAGCAAAAAGCACGTATTGCTTACTTAGGTACTGAAAAATATGCTTTGTTTAACAAATTAAGAACAGTTATTAAGGCAATCAAACAATTCCAAGAGTTGGGGCCCAGGATAAAGAGAAAACCCAAAGTTTTTGGTCAGTGCAAACTGCAGACTATGTACACCACAGGGATCACAGCAGCAGTGTGTGGGCTGGCATGTGGGTCACAAGCCGGGAAGTGCTAAGCAGCAGCCTGCTGTGTCTGAGGGCCAACTAATGGCACAGAAGAGAGTCAGTGCCCAGTGTGCCACTTGGCTGGTGGATTGTTCTCAAAAACTGTGGACTGGTACCAACATTCAAGTACCAGATGATGGCAGAAAATACAAAATAACCACACACTAGTTCAGAATTATGTATAATAAAGTGTTATTTATTTAGGGGAGACTTACAGATCACTGTCCTAGATCACAAACCTAAGCATGAACAGGGAACTAGAATAGAATCAAGCAGCCAGAAGTGAGAGCCAAAAACAAGACAGGCTTTACAGCTGCATTTATAGTATAAGAGAACACAGCCAAGTGGGCTGGTATCTAAAATGCTGAAGGAGTGGAAGGACCTCCCACAGCAAATTCCCTAAAACTATTTAAGTCTTTGTTTTTAAGGTTTTGTTTAAATAAACTATTATATCAGGTGTTAACCCAACAGCTGGTCATAGACTGGAAATGTCTTCTAACAACTTTTGAAAGTCATTAAATGTCCACAATCAGTATCTCCTAATTTGTGCCTTTTCTGTTCTAATTTTCTGTAAACTGATTTTATAACCTAGGTAGTTGACAGAATCTCCTCTCTGTATTTTTTAGCAGCAATTTGTAATCCCCATTTTGGCAAAACTTTCTTTACTTCTTTAAACATTCTTTCTAAAGTATCTATGTTTGAATCAGATAGCAAAATGTCATCCGTGTAATAGTAAATTACAGATTTAGAATTTTATGTATTATTTTCAATGGCTGATTTACAAGATATTGGCATAGGGTGGGGCTATTAAGCATTCCCTGTAGGAGGATGGTACACTGGTATTTCCTTGTAGGCTGGGAATTATTGTAAGTAGGCACTGTGAAAGCAATTTTTTTCTTGATCCTTTTCTTGAAAAAGGTATGGTGAAGAAATAATCTTTTAAATCAATAACTACAATAGAGAAAACAGAGGAATTCCAGATTGTAGATGGCCCACAGGTTGAATTACCTTGTTGACAACTCTTAGATTTGTCATCATTCTCCATTTACCAGATTTTTTTAACAACAAATACAGGAGAATTCCAAGGGCTAGTTGATTCTTCAATAGGGTGAGCATCTAATTGCTTCTGTACCAGATGTTCTAAAACATGCAGTTTGTCTCCTCTTAAAGGCCACTCTTTAACCCATATGGGTTTCTCAGTTTTCCATTTTAAAGGTAGGGCTGCTGGAATATCAAAAGGTTTGCTAGTTGCTTTGTATCTTGTACAGCCTGAATGGCTGGTGACCTTTGTGTATAGAAACTTATAATATCCTTCCCAGAAATGTGAGTTTCTGGGACTGCAGGGATATTAATCTGAGTATACTGTTGCTGCATCAGGTCATGACCCCATAAATTTACTGCAATATTAGCCACATACGGCCTCAACCTTCCTCTCTGTCCTTCTGACCCTATGTATTCAGCCCATCTCGTGCTTTGTTTCACTTGAATATCTGCCTCTTGAAGAAGCCAATCAGGATGCCAAGATTCTGGAGTAATGATACATCCATACCCGAGTCTATCAAACCCACAATTACAATTCCATTTATATGCACTCTTAGCTTTGGTCTTTGAACATTTATAGAAGTCCGCCAAAATATACGTTTCCTATTTCCTATTGGAATTTTTGATTTATCTTCCATGTTTATTCTATCATCCAGTACAGTGTAGCTTTTTTATAGACGGCTCAGGATTTTTTAGTTTTCCTGGTGAGACATGTCCTCCAAAGTGACTTGGAATGACTGGACCACTTTTGACTTGGAGGCCTGCAAGAGGCCCCCCAAGGAGTTTCCCAATGGTATCGGGTTGCCTTGTCTGTCTTCTGTTGATCTGCATTAATGGGTCCAATGTCAACCTTTGTCACACCTTCTACCTAATCCAGAAGGTTGACAACTTTTATTTTTGCCATTCCCAGAGAAGATATTATTTCTATGAATTCCTTGTCTACAATCCCTTCTTAGATGTCCCATTCTGCTACAATTAAATCACTTGGCATTTTGATGTCTCCTTATACCTTTGAAAATTGCTTCCCCTACCCAAGATTCAATATTATAGTCAAATGTCTCAATGTTCATTGTATGCAGGATCCATTCATCCATTGATGCTGATCAAACCTTTAAAGGCCCACGTATATTTTTGCATTCTAAATTGGCATTTTCAAAAGCCAGAGATTCGATAAGTTACTTGTCTAGCATCTGGATCTGTTACTCCTATTTGTACAGCCTTAAGTGTATCTTTGTAAAAACTCAGTAAAAGGTTCTCTCTGGCCCTGTTTAATCCTGGTATATGATTCAATTCATTTTCCTAGTTCTTGAATCCTGTTCCAAGCATTTAAGTCTGCTCTGTAGCATAGGGACAAGATTCGTTCATCTTAAAGAGCTTGAGCCTGTGGGTCAGCATAAGTGCCATCATCAATAATTTGATTTTGGGAAGTCTCAAGTTGTTTTGCTTTTTCCTGTTGTTCTAAAATCTTTGCCTCTTCTCACAAATAACATTTCCACAGTAGTTGGGGCCTGTCATCCAGGACTACTGAAACTAATTGAAGTCAGTCATGTGGTATAGCCTTATTGCTAGAAGTCTATGTCTTTACTATCTCCATATCAAATGCTGAATGAAAGCCATAAGATACTACTGCTTACTTAATTTCTTTTAGATTATTCATTCCTATAGGTATCCATCTACCTTCTTTGGATCCTTTTGGGCATTTAGAACTTAATGTTTTGTCAGAGTATAATACAGGGTAGGAAGCTAAAACCCTGGGTAAATCATCTCTGACAGGTACTGGTGATTTTAAATCCTGTCCTTGTACCTTCTTTCCCTGCTCATCAGCTCCAATTACTTCCTCAATCATTTCACAACTTTTACGACTGTCTTTTGTAAAGCCTGAAGCTCTTGGCCTGTATATATTTCTAGTGATTTTATTGAAGCTCTTCTGGCCCTCATTCTGCACTTGTGATTCCAATGTCTGAAGTTTTTCCTTGGACATTACTTTGATTTCCTTCCTGGAGAGATAGTCTATCTGCTAACTTATCATAACTTTTAACAGATTTGATTGTCAAATTTGACAGTATGAATTCCTTCAGATAATTTCTCAGTACCCTTTGACATGAATTGAACTTTGCTTATCAAATTAATGTTATCATTTTCAATAATATTTTTTCAGGTACCTTTTGATTTTTGATGGTATTAAATCAGCTAGCTGTTCATTATTAGTCTGTGAACACTGTATCATTTCTAAAAGTGCCTCATTCTTGGTTCTGTTAGCAAACCATTTTCTTAAGGATATAATATGAAGAAAAAAATGAGTCCCTATATCCAATAAATGGATGTATCACAATAACCATGTAAACCTTGCACAATATAATCCCTAGTATTAGCAAAAAAGGTTATTAAAATGTTGCATGCTAATGTCTGCTATTATATAACTTTCAAGTTTTTTGATGCATTAATTAATCAAATATTTACCTGTGTTATGAAATCCAGCATACAGTAATGAAAACAGTGTGGTACTGGCATAAAAACAGAGAAGTCGATCAATGGAATCACATAGAAGACCCAAATTTTAACCCACAAACCTATGATCACCTCATTTTCGATAAAGGAGCTAAAAGTATACAATGGAGGAAAGAAAGCATCTTCAACAAATGGTGCTGGCACAACTGAAATCCAGCAAATTGTTTTAGGTGTAATAGTCTTTATTGTCCAGCAGGTGTCACAGTTGCAGAGTCATGACAGGTGCAACTGGTGGTGGCACACCTGCACAGCTTCGGCCTTCTGCCTTGGTGCTGGTCAAATCAACTCCATACATGGGGCAAAGAGCCCAGAGCTCTTTAGCAGGGAGCACAGACCAGAAGCTGCGCAAACTGCCATGCAGCAGGGAATGCAGCAATAATGGGGGAATGTATGCAAGCAGGTTGCCACACACTTAGCTCTGCTATGGCAGGGGAGTAGGTGAAAACACAACAGGTAGGCAGGGTTGGAAGACCTTCTGGGCCGTGGGCCATTTGTGCCTTTTGGACTGGTCTACCCAGTATGTGTGGGGTCCGGGATCCATGTGGGGTGCCAGATGAAGAGGGACGCTACAGAGAAATCCCACACTGGCTCAGAATTGAATATAATAAAAAGTTATTTATTTAGGGGTAGACTCACAGATCACAGCCCTCTGCTCAAATGGGGAATCCAGCAGCCAGAAGAGAGAGCAAGCGCTCACTTTACAACAGCATTTATAGTATAAGAGGCAACGCCAAAGTGGGTGGGTAACTTAAAGGCTACTGGCTGAAGGATTTTCCTACAGCAATCAGGCTTGCACTTTACCTAATGAGCCTTCTCCTCAGCCCCTGAACTTGGGTGTCCATCCATGACTTCATCAGAGATAGCCAAGTCAACTAAGAAACCTGGCTATTCACAGGAAGCATGTGGGTTCACTAACATCCCACACATCAACCACTGAGAACCACTTCATTAAGGCACAAAGCTTGATGGGAGCTATACTTGGCCCCATGATCCCTGTAGCCCATGTCATTTCTTTGCTCAGGATGCTGGGCTGGAAATCCCCACACAGGTTCTGGGGAGTTCCAGATCAGCTTTCCTGGATTCTGAGATAACAGGATTTGGTGTGGGTGACTGGCCTAACTTGTGGTAGACAGAGCCTAGCACAGCTGTCTTGATGTGCATGCCACTGATGAAGCAGATGTCAAAGCTCTGTAACAGAACCAACGTCTTCAGATAGGCACTGACAAATAGCAGTACCATCGAGGGCCTCCCTGTCATTCACTAAGTTGATAAGCAATCTATGGGGGGGGGGGTAAGTGTGATATATATATTAAAGGGAAGTACTTCCAAGTCACCATAGTGATTTCCACCTGAGCCACAGAAAGTCAGACAACACTTTACCTCACCAGGGGTGGGTGATATGACTGCCAGGTGCCAGCCTCTTACAACAGGGACCTCTGCCTTAGGATGGCAATACTGATAGAGGTTGTAAAATATTATTTTATGGCATGTTAGTTTTGTTTATGCCCTGAAACATTTGTTTAATGATGCAAAGATGTGTTTGATTAAATAAAATTCACCTGCAATCCAGAGGCTGAGTCAGTGACAGGAAGTTGTAGGGAAGAGCCAGGTAGAGAAGGGTTTAAAAGGAGGGAAGAGAAAAAAAAGCACAAGGACTTCTTGGGAGATGTGAGGAGGTGAGCTAGGTGAGCTGCTTGCTCTGCAGCCTCTCTGGAAAGCAGAATTCTACCTCAACATTTGAATCTTGAGTTTTTTAGTGGGACAGAGATTTAGATCAGTTTTCTTAGTAGCTTTGAAAGAGTTGGTGCCTGAAGGTACAGAATTTTCTCAGGCTGCAGCTCTTGCAGCCTAGCCACTGCTGGTAGTGGTGAAGTTGCAGTTGCTGACTAAGACAGCCATAGCTTAAAAGGCAGCAACTATTAAAAACAGATGACAACAGATAGATCTGTCTCCCTACCAGTGAGTCACCCAAAGGTGGTCAAATAGAGCACACTGGGACCAAGGTGGTGGAGAGAACGATAACAGAGATCCCCTTGCTGTCGTTTCCAGTTTCCAAAGGCTCATAAATCTGCCTGCACATCCTTGCTCAAGACAACCCCACATTCTCCCAGCTTTGGATTCAGGAGGCTTCTGTGGTTTGTAAGTACATAGCTACAACTCAGATGGCAATTGAAAGAAGCTGGGGAAGGTGAAGATAGCTGGCAACAAATCTGCTCCTGCACATGATAGGACCACCTAGGGAGTTAAGAAAAGCCATGCAGTCAGGCAAGATCTTGGGGCCAGAACACATCATCGTATCATGAAGGGCCTTGAACAGGAAGTTCATGAGGAAGTAGGTCTTGTATAACACCTTGAACAGAGAGGGGTCCTGGTCCTTCTGGGGGACTTGACAATCAGTGCCTCAACCTCCTCATTCATAACCAACTGCGAACTTCCCTTGGGCTTGCCGTGATCTTTGGGAGATGCATACACAATCCACACAGACTGCCTATAACACATGTCATTTCCTCAACTCTGCCTACTATCTATCTATCTATCTATCTATCTATCTATCTATCTATCTATCTCAATCTCTGTTCAGATTTCCTACCTGGCTTTATTCTGCTAAGCTCTTGGCCAAAACAGCTTTATTCATCAACCAATAAAAGCAACACATATACAGAAGGATATCACACATCACCTACCTCATGGGATGGGTGTACAATCTGAATGAGCAGACATAACTGAAAGGCTTGGTAGCATGGCAGCCCCAAGCTCATCTCCAGACACACAGTTCTTATTGGAAGTTCAACTGGCTGCCTTATAGGAGGTGATGGATCAGTTCTAAACTCTGTAGTGGAAACTCAATGAGACCCAGATGAACTTAAAACCATCCTGAAAGAAAAGAATGAAGCTGAACCTCATATTACTCTATTTCAAATTTTACTGTGAATCAACAGGCACAAGGAAGTTACACAGGGACCAGAGTAGTAGCTCTAAAGGCCCAAAATTAATGATCTAGAAGCAGGCTGCGTGGTGATGGTACACACCTTTAATCCCAGCACTCAGGAAGTTGAGGCAGCCCAGTCTACAGAGTAAGTTCTAGGACAGTCAAGGCTACACAGAGAAACCCTGTCTTGAAAAACCAAGGAGAAAAAAATCCAGAAGCAGGTGATCTCTGTCAAGCCCATTCACTGGTGATTAAAGAGTCTTTTCAAAAACTGGTGATGGGCTAGCTAAGGTGGGTCATGCCTACAGTCTTAGCACTTGGGAAGCAAGGTAGGAGGACTATCAAGAGTAAAAAGACAGCCTAGGCCACATAGCAAGAATCTCTCTAAAAGCAAAGGAAAACAAACAAAAAAAATAGTGATAAGAAACTAGACAGCCACATGCAGAGAATAGCTAGACCATGAACTCATGTTACATATAAAAATTAAAGATGTTTTTATTTATGTGTATGTGTATTTGCCTACATGAGTCTATGTATACCATGCAAGCACAGGTACCTGTGGAAGCCAGAAATGGGTTGGATCCCGAGGAACCAGAATTACAGGTGGTTGTGAGCCACCTGATGCAGATGCTGGGAACCAAATCCTGGTCATCTATAATAAGAATATAACCCATCTCTTCAACCCCACAAAAATGCACTTAGAATGGATCCAACTCCTATACTCAGAAGCTAAGAAGTAAAAATCTTGCTGATCAGAGTTTGCACACAGTCTCAGCACCTGACGGATAGGGGCAGGAGACTCTTGAAGTTCAAGATCATCCTCAGCTACACCGGAAAAAAAAATACCAGCCTAGGTATGGTTATATGCCAAAAGATTATCTCAAAGGTGAAACAAAATAAGACAAACACCACCTCCAGCACAACAAACAAACCACCATGGCTACACAAGCTTTCAAACAGCCTTGTGTCATAAATCTAAGTTCTCAGATGGTCACAATGACTCATCACAGTGACCATCCTCCTGTGTGGTTCTGTAGTTCTGTCCTGTCCTACATAGGCCAGTCGTGAATGAAGAAGACAAATACCCCAGCAGGATCCACACACGTGAAATGCCAGTCTGAAATCACCTAAGTCTAGACTCTTCCCTCCGTCTGCAGACACATCTATACAGACTGTGTTCTTAGATGTTTAAACACACAGTGTCCCCTCTTATCCATGGATATTATTGGGTATGTTTTCTTACAAATGCCTGTAAATACCTGTGGCAAAAGTTTAATCTACAAGTCAACCAAAAATTAAAAAAATAAAGATTTACAATTAAAAATGACACAATATCAGCATATTTTGTTACTCTCAAAGCACCTTCATGTGTTGACCTCATCCTTCTTGTGGTACTAAGAGAGATGAATGAAGTAAGGCAAATGGGAAGGCTCTGCGATGCAGCTTTAGACTGCTACCAAAGGATCACTTGCCCATAACCACTACCAATCTAATAACCAAAGTGACTGCTGAGTCCGCAACTAGCAGGTGGTTAGTGTGTACAGTGTGGACACAATAAACTTAAGAACATTTCATGCCCAGGGTTATAGGATATGATGGAACAAGAATAGTACATAATTTAAAACTTAGGAATGGAATTTTAGATTTAATATTTTCAGATAATGTTTGATCACAGGTAACTAAAACTATAGGTATGGGATACCTTAGTCTTTTAAACCATCACGTGCTAGAGCAATTAATAGCTACTTCATTTTGTTTTACACTACTTATTTTTAGATAAGCCATCCTTTACAAACTTCTCCCTGGTAAAGATACTCTGTTCCCTAGTGCTGTGACTTCTAAACCAGCAGCAACAACAAAAACCTTATGATGGCTGACACATGAGGTATTACAGTCAACTATTATAGGAGAAAGGGGCAAAAAAGAACAACCCCTGGTCCCCATTTGTCAGAACATGGAATACCAGTGGTGTTGTTCCTTTTGGAGACTACAGCTCCCAACATTCCCCTGGACTAAGGATACCAGCGCGATGAGAAGCCGCACAGGCACAGGACATTTCTCCCAGACGCCCCTGTGGTCCCCATTAAAAACAGGGGTGGCCACAAGCCGCCTCTCTCTTCTCTCTCTCTCCCTCCCTTCCCTTCCGTCTCTTCACACCCATCCCTTACCTGTTGTTACCCCCCCATTAAAGTGCACCCACGTGGGACCACCACGTGTCCATGTCTCCTTCCTAACCCCACACCGCCGTGTGTTTCGTGTTCCGTCTCCACCCTCCAACCCCGCAGAAAGAATAACATTTGGTGCCACCGTCGACTCGGGGACCTTTTCGTCCGGTGCCCTCATCTGAGGCCTTGGCTCCGGGTTTTTGGCGCCTCCCGGGCTCGGGGCCTCGCCGGGACAAGGTCAGGACTGACAACCTGCGACCGCCCCACGTGTTCAATGCGGCCATCTACAAGCGACAGCTGCTAATTCGTGAGTTCACCTGGGTTGGCTACGCCTTCCCATTACGCCCAGGGATCGCGCGGTCGAGCTCCCAGCTCTCTTTGGTGCATCCTGAGTACGGTTGCCGACTCCTCCCCTCCCCCCCGGCCTTCTGCCCTTGGCTAGACCTGTTTCCATCCGCGCCTGGAAGTTTGAAGCATCCGGTTCTTTCCTCTTCTTTCTGATCTTTTTCTGTCTTCTACAGGCTCATTACGGTATGAGCATGTTGGCTGTGACGGGCAGCCTCCAGGCTTAACTGCCCCCTCCTAGCCGGGATTACGTTTCCCGTCCGAAGCTAGGATCGGGTCAGTCAGTCTATAACACGGCCCCCTAAATACTCGGACGCCTGTAATTAGGGCTGCGGTGTTCGTGGCACCTCCTGGTGCCTTCTGCGGATAGTTCCACGGTTCTAGCCATGGGTGCTAAGCCTTCTAAAATGGTTCCTCCATCCTTCCCCCTGGGGCAGCTGTTAGAAGCCCTGAAACCTCACGCCCTGATTCCCTCCGTGAAGTTATCTACACTAATCTGTCTTTGCTCTAAAACTTGGCCAAAATACAATTTACAGGAAAACCTCAGATGGCCTTCCCAGGGATCTTTTGACCCTGACATTTTATGGGAATTAGCTAACTTTTGTCACTGTTCAGCTAAATGGAAAGAAATGATGTACATTATGGCATTTTTTTTACATGGCCCTAAAAACTGACCCTTCCACTTCTTCCCACTGCTCACATGTTCTTAGCAATGCCATCCCTCCAGGGACCCTCTGCTCCTGCCCTGGATCCTGCGGACGAACCTCCAACTCCCCCATCCCCCCCAGCCTCGAGGGACCACCCCTTCCTGCCCTGCCCGGTCAAGCGACACCTCACCTATCCCTCTCTCCTCAAAAGTTTCTTCTAGGCACAGGAAGGACTCACCTACGTCTTCCCCCCATGACGCCTCTAAACGTTCCACTTCTAGGTCTCCAGGAGTCCTGCATAAATATTCTTCTAGGTCACCTACCCGCTCTTCTAGATCCCCAAGAAAATCCAGTTCCAGATCTGCAAAGGCTTCGCCTAGCCCCTCCGATGGAGTCCCTCATAAATATTCATCTAGGTCACCTAACCATTCCCCTTCCAGGTCCCCAAGAAACTCACGTTCCAGATCTACAAGTCCGTGTCCCCCCCCCCCCGCCACAGGTCACACAGGCAGCCGGAAGCATCTTTGGACTCCTCTCCGTCCCCTCCCCACCCTACTCCACCCCCTCGATCTTCCAAAGCCCCCTCAGGCTCTCCTCCCACCCGTCGCCTTGCACCTTCCTTCACCCCTCCTCTCACGCGCTCATGCGCCACCGTGGAGTCTGGTCCTGGTCAAGCCAGGCCGGCCGCCATTCTGCCCTTGCGGGAGGTGGCCAGCGCGGAGGGCTTGATGAAAGTCCACGTTCCTTTCACCTTATCGGAACTTTCGCATATTTCTAAGTTACTCGGGTCGTACACAACTGATCCCACCAATTTCACGAAAGAATTTCAATATATAACCCAATCGTACAACCTGACTTACCATGACATTTTTATGATCTTGTGTAATAACTTACTTCCCGAGGAGCGCAGGCGAGTCTGGGAACAGGCTAGACAGCATGCCGATGAAGTTCACCAAACCCTGGCCTCCCATCCTCTGGGGGCAGAGGCGGGTGCCAGACCAGGAACCCCACTGGGATTATAACTCCCCCGGTGGCATTCTGGCCAGAGACCGGTTCCTAACTTGCCTCAT
The DNA here is from genome assembly GCA_025134845.1 of Neodon shergylaensis. Classification (NCBI taxonomy): domain Eukaryota; kingdom Metazoa; phylum Chordata; class Mammalia; order Rodentia; family Cricetidae; genus Neodon; species Neodon shergylaensis. The sequence goes on along the minus strand of JABTXL010003909.1, from coordinate 3,016,921 downwards.
GGTAGGACTTCGCAAGGCTGCTCTTAAACCAGTAAACTATTCTAAACTCGCAGAAATTTTTCAGGACACTAAGGAAAATCCTTCTGCATTTCTTGACCGTCTTACTAAAGCTATGTTACAGTTCACAAACATGGATCCAGAATCCACTGAGGGCAGACAGTTCCTGATGACCCATTTCGTCAACCAGTGCTACTCAGACATCAAGGCAAAGCTCAGACGTTTGGAGAAGGGTCCCCTAACCCCACAGGCACAGATCCTGGAGGTGGCTTTCAAGGTGTACCACACGAGAAAGGGACAAGGCCCGGAATCACTGCCACGTGATAACTGCACCCGCCCAGCCAGCCGAGGTGACGGACTCCACCCGTCCTGTTCGCGCTGCCCCCCCACCTCCCGGGGTGCGTGAGCCACTGGGCCCATGCTTCAAGTGTGGTAAGACTGGTCACTGGGCAAAGGGGTGCCCCAATCCCCATTGCAACCCAAAGGGCCCCTGCCCAAGGTGTCACAGGGAGGGTCACTGGTCTGTAGACTGTCCTCGTGCGTTCGATGACACGGGGGCAACGGGCCCAGAGGACTCCCAGGTTGACCTATTGGGCCTGGCCCTGGAAGACAGAAGGTTCCCGGGCTCCTCCATCGACAACCCAACTGCCACGCCCATCTGCAACCAGGAGCCACGGGTACTTCTCACAGTGTCGGGACGCTGCATTTCATTTCTCTTGGACACCGGAGCAACATATTCGGTTCTAAGGGAATTCTGGGGGCCAACCTCTCCCTCAAACTCCCCTATTGTCAGGGTAGGGGAACAGCCTTATTTACCTCACCAAACTCCACCTCTCAATTGTGTATTTAGAGGTATCTTTCTCACTCATTCATTCCTAGTTTTACCAACCTGCCCAGTCCCACTCTTGGGAAGAGATCTTCTGACCAAGTTGGGAGCCTCCATTTCTTTCGCGCCCCCCCACTCGTTTTGTTCCAGATTCGTTGGTGACACAGCTGCTTCTTCTCCTGGCCCCGCGATCTTCTGATACTAACATGCCTTTTCCTCTTCCAGCCTCCCAAGTGGACCCTCTCATGTGGGACACCCAGAATCCCGCTGTCACTAAACACCATTCCCCCGTTGTTATTCAGTTAAAAAACCCCACCAAGTATATCACCCAAGCTCAGTACCCCCTCTCTTCCCAAAGCCTCAGAGGACTAAAACCTATAATCTCTGACCTTTTGAGAAAGGAGCTGCTTTGCCCCACCTCTTCCCCCTTTAACACCCCTATACTGGCTGTCAAAAAATCTAACGGGACTTATCGTTTGGTTCAGGACCTTCGGCTCATCAATTCTGCTGTTGTTCCTTTGCACCCAGTCATACCTAATCCCCTCACCCTTCTGTCTAACATCCCTTCAGGGACCTCCCACTTCTCAGTCTTAGACCTCAAGGATGCCTTTTTCTCTATTCCTCTCAGCCCTCAATCTCAAAACATCTTTGCCTTCACCTGGACAGATCCTGATACTAACTTTTCCACACAACTAACCTGGACCATTCTCTCTCAGGGATTCCGGGACAGCCCACACCTCTTTAGCCAGGCTCTGGCCTCTGATCTGCTCTCACTGTCCCTCCTTAAATCAAAACTGGTACTTTATGTCGATGACATCCTGCTATGTAGCCCATCTTTGGAGACCAGCAGGACTGATACTGCCACCTTATTAAATTTCTTATCCAAAAAAGGCTACAGAGTCTCACCTTTAAGGCTCAATTGTCCACCACTCAGGTAACATATTTGGGATTAACCATAACCCCAACACAAAAGGCTATCACTCTGGACAGAAAAGAACTAATTCAATCTCTTGCAGTTCCTTCCACTAAAGAAGAGGTTTTATCATTCCTGGGAGTGGCTGGTTTCCTGCGTTCCTGGATCCCCTCCTTCTCCCTCCTTGCCCGCCCCCTATATGAAGCAGCTCTCGGCTCTCTGCATGAGCCCCTTCTCCACCCCATCACCAAACCTTTCCGGAGACTCCAACAAGCCCTTACTCAAGCCCCAGCTCTCCAGCTTCCAGATTTAACCCGCCCCTTTTCTCTTTACATAGCAGAAAAGGAGGGCTATGCTCTGGGAGTCCTAGGTCATCAACTGGGACCCTCCTTTGCACCTGTAGCTTACCTGTCAAAGAAGATGAACCTCACCACTCAGGGCTGGGCACCCTGCATACGTGCTTTGGCGGCTGCTGAACTTCTTATTCGTGAGTCAAAAAAACTAACCTTCGGAGCACCCACTACGGTTTTCTCTCATCATAACCTGTCCAACCTCTTAACCTACAAAGGCCTACAGACCCTACCCCCTTCTCAAGTTTTTTCCTTCAGGTGGCACTGGTGGAAGATGCAAATCTCACATTTCAATGCTGCCCACCCCTTAATATCTCAAATCTTCTACCTCAACCTAATGTTAATGATTCCCCATCCCACTCCTGCATTGAGGTCCTAGAGGACCTACTGCCCCACCCCTTACGTACACAGGAGGGCAGTCTGTCCCAGGCTACTCATACCTGGTACACGGATGGCAGCTCCTTTCTATGTGACGGGACTCGCAGAGCAGGTTATGCCATAGTATCAGACACAGAGATAGTTGAGGCGAAGGCACTCCCTGCTCATACTACTAACCAGCAGGCTGAGCTGATAGCTCTCACCCGTGCCTTTCAGTTAGCCATGGGACAACCTTTAAATGTTTGAACAGATTCTAAATATGCGTTTCATATCCTGTTGTCTCACGTGGCCATCTGGAAGGAGCGTGGGCTTCTCGTGACGAAGGGAGGATCTATTACCAACTCAGAGCACATTATGGACTTCCTGAAAGTTTCCCATCTCCCTAAAGCTATAGGAATTATTCACTGCCAGTCTCATCAATCTGACAGTTCTATTGTCTCCAAGGGAAATAACCGAGCTGACAGAGCAGCTAAGATGGCAGCACTCCAGAGCCCAGGCCTGCCTCAGCTACCTCAGGGAGTACTTACAGCACAGCCCGCAGCCTCACAGACACCTCCTGACACCCAACAGATCCTGTTCTACCTACACCAGCTTTTTCATCCCAATGAGAAAGCCCTACTTCATTTTGTAAAAACACATATCAAACCCACACCTGAGGATATCAGGTTCCTGAAAGCCACCACTGCCTCCTGTCAAATCTGCCAAAAATCAGACCCCAGGACCAAATACTGTAGCTTCCCTTTCCCTACCCACCAGGCCAGGGGCTCCCTTCCGGGAACTGACTGGCAGCTGGATTTTATTCATATGCCCACAGTCAAGAAAATTAAATATCTCCTGGTTTTGGTGGATACAATGTCTGGGTGGGTTGAAGCCTTCCCCACCTCTAACAAGAGAGCCCAGACAGTCTCTGATGTTCTTCTCCAAGAGATTGTTCCCCGGTTTGGACTCTCAACTTCTCTTCAGTCAGATAACGGCCCAGAGTTTACTTCCCAGATTTCTCAAAATTTGTCTAGAGCACTTGGAATCCCCTGGAACTTCCACATACCGTACCACCCTCAATTTTCAGGTAAAGTAGAACAGACTAACTGCTCTTTAAAGGAAGCTCTCATTAAGATGTCACAGGAACTCCACCTCGACTGGATAAGACTTCTGCCCCTAGCTCTTCTCAGGCTTTGGGCTCTCCCAAAGGGCCCCCTTTTCATTTCACCCTTCGAACTCATGTATGGGCGGCCAGTTTTGACCCCCGGCCTCTCATCGGGAACCTCTCCCCTTCCTGATCACCTGCTCACTCCCCTCCTTTTCCACTTACGTTCGCTACTGGGGGACTTCACAGATCACTCATTACCCCAACCATGTGCTAATACATGTCCACTGCCGGTTAAAATAGGAGACAAGGTATTATTCTCACCTCCAGGCCAACGTCCCTCACCCCTTTCCCCTAAATGGCAGGGTCCCCTCAGAGTAATTCTTCTAACTCCCAAGGCTGCCAAGCTTGAAGGAATTCCTCATTGGATTCACCTGTCACATCTCAAACCGTTCATCTCCACGGCTCAAGATAATCCTCCATACACAGTAACTCAGACAGGACCTTGTTCTCTTAAGTTCCAAAGGACACCAGCTTCAGCCCCCTCTACTCCAGTCTAAGGAAAACAGTGGTCCCATCTGTCACTTAATCCTCCTGTGTTAACACACCCTCCCTTCTTTAAATTCCTAAATAACCATCCAGCTGTCGTTACAGATATCATCATCAAATACAGAGTCAAAGGCTCAGGTGAGAAGCAGATTCTTAACAAAGTTCCTTGACATAACAGGTCTGTCACTGACTGCAGCAGTGACCCCTAGAATGTTAAGTAATATATGGTTAAAATCTATTTCTTTTAAGACACTTTCTTTAAGCTCCAGGACACCAGCCCGAACCACCTAAACAAATCAAACACAAGTGGATCATTAACGGAATAAGTATCATTTAATTTTTTTATCATTCTTAACCCCAGACCTCCTAAAACTCCCCCACCCAAATCTCCCCTTTAATTTTCCAAACCTCCTCCCAAACCTCCTCTCCCCTTTAATTTTTTTCTCTACTAATGCGACTTTTGTCTTCCAGCATCTTAACTATGACCCAGCTACTCAGGAGAAGCCAGACAGATGCAATTTCTTCAATCAGCCACCTCAAAACACCAGCGAACAGGACATAACCAACAGGACATCGTCAAAATAATCGGTCACTCCCTGGATCCCTTGACACCCAAAGCCAGCAGGAAGCAGTCATGAGAGACCGGGCTATGCCCCCATTCCCTACCCTTTAAGACCCCCAATTTTTTTTAATAAAACCAAAAGGGTGAAATGTTGTTCCTTTTGGAGACTACAGCTCCCAGCATTCCCCTGGACTACAGATACCAGCGTGATGAGAAGCTGCACAGGTGCAGGACATTTCTCCCAGACGCCCCTGCATTCCCCGTTAAAAACAGGGGTCGCCACAAGCCGCCTCTCTCTCTCTCCCTCTCTTCCCCTCTTCCCTTTTGTCTCTTCACACCCGTCCCTCACCTGTTCTTACCCCCCCTCCATTAAAGTGTACCCACATGGGACTGCCGCGTGTCCGTGTCTCCTTCCTAACCCCGCACTGCCGTGTGTTTCGTGTTCCGTCTCCACCCTCTCCCCCCGCAGAAAGAATAACAAGTGGTTTTTAAATAAGATCAGAGTGCAGAGCTAAGGACTGCTCATCCATTCTAAAATTAAAAAAAAATTTTAACTTGCCTGAAAAGGTGTTCACCTAAAGAATTAGAAACTGACTCAGGGGACAAGGTCATTGGTAATCTGAGGAATTTTCCAATTGAGAGGAAGATAAACATTCCCTAAATGACAAGGATGATCAGCAAGCCTAGATGTGGAACTCAATCTCTCTCTACAAGAGCTCTTTGAGCCATGAGTTCCCAAAGACAGAGTTTGGACGCTGATAGTTCTTCCATCTTCTCAAGGTGTCCTGAATAAACTTAAAGCCCAATGAGTTGTCCAGCATGGGTGCTGGGAACCAAACTAGAATCCTTTGGAAGAACATCAGGTACATCAGGTACTTTCATGGAGCCATCTCTCCAGACTGGTACCCCCTCCATTTTGTTGTTCAAGTCCCTTTAGGCATCGAATACTGGAGTGATGATTACCTGTCCACTTTCCACTTAGCATAAGAGCTTTGCACTTCTTCCCTCTGCTTACATCCTAATGGGTATTTGGGTTTGATTCTGTTTTGGGCTACACAAACATGGCAGCTACAAGTCTGTACAAGCCTTTCAGAACCTAAGTTTCCAGTTCTGTTGGGCATCTGCCTAGGGACAGAATGACAACAGGTAAATAACTACATTTAATTCAAAAACAAAACAAAACACCACTAAACTCTTTTCCACATCCACTGAATCATTTGATATTCATGCCAAGAGGAAACATGATCCAAAATAGCCTCACATAAGAAGAGCATAGGCTGAGGAGAACACAAAGTATTATCAAAAAACCAAGGAAGCAATGGGCCAGAAACAAAGACAGGAGCAGGGGCCAGGGAAGACCAGATTTCCATAGGAGCCACTTAGGGCCAAGAAACCATGGCAGACTTCCCAGCCCATGCCTCTCTCAACACTTCCCTAGGCAAGCAGAACTCCCTGCAGCCCAGAATACATCTCAGCCTACATCTTTTCTCTAGATAAGTGGCTATGCCAAGTTATGGCCCAAGAAAATTTGCTCCCTACCTCTCCCTATCCACAGGTATGAAATATGTTCACACTTCTAGAAAAAAAGAACAAGTGATTCCTCAGCAAGATAAGCATCCCTGAAGGTCAGTCAGGGTCTTCATGGAATCATGTCCAAATCTGTTCCAGATGAGTAAACATAACTTGTTTAGAAAAGCTACCCAGGGTTGATCCAGCTCTGAGGCATGGCCCATCAGATGACATTTATCTCATGAGCAGTTCAGAAAACCTTTAGATGAAGTGAGATGGCTTAGTGGCTCAGTGGCACCTGCTGTCCAGCCTGAAAACCTGAGTTCAAGTCCCAGGCCCCACATAGTAGAACCATGGTGAGAACCAACTCCCATAAGTTGTATTTTGCCCTCCATACATGCATGCATGCTATGGCAAATGCACACCCACACATGTACATATAAATAAATATAAATATAATTTAAAAATTCAAACCAGCAAGAACATTCAAGAAACATTTAAGACACCAGAAAAATGTTCAGACAGTGAATATTAACGGTTAAAGACAGACTGAGTAAGGAGGGCAGAACATATATATACAGCTAAGGGTTTTGATCAGCAGAATCAAGTTTCAGCCTGGCAGATGGCCTCCTCTCTCCTTCTGAAGAGCTGATCAATCAATGATGTCAAGACATAACTTGCAGACAACACAGGAGGGAGCTGCTGGGAACTCCCTTTGATGTTAAACACTCCCACTCCACCCCATCTGATGAATGAGAAACTGCAGTGTAGGGAGGAGATGGAGTTTCCACAGAACCAAGAAACTTAAGAGATTCAGGCCAAGGTGGCTAAAGGAAGGTAACAGGTCAGCCTAGGCCACATCTGCCTTGCCTGAGAGAACACAGAGACGTGACACTCACTTCCTTGACTTAGTACATTCCTTCTTCCAGTTATTTATCAGCACAGGGACGACTTCTTCTGACGTGTCCTCCTTATTCAGTGACCAGAGGTCACTGCTCTCCAGGGGGCGGTGGTAGCCCTGCACCATCATCCTGGGAGCACACATCTTATTTGCCTGACAGAATGAGCATTGAAAGAATGCCATGGGGCTCCCCTCACACACCTGCTATCACTGTCCAGCCATGATTGGAGAAATCTGAGGATGAGTGAATATGAAGGCGTATCAACTAATTATGGCTAAGTCTACTGTGTCTTTTAGGGAAATGGGCCCATCTTGACAGACAAGTGAACAGTGTGTTTAGAAAAAATTACCTGGGTGTTTCTAATTATTGTTCTGCTTTGTATATTTTATTTTTAATTATTTTACTTTCAAACAGGACCTCATGTAGTCCAGACTGGCCCCAAGCTCTCTATGTAGCTAACAAAAGATGACATTAAACCTGTTTTTCCTGTTTCCTACAAAAATATCTGCAAATTCTAAGTGTTTTCTTGTTTCATGTATTTTTTTATGTATTTCCTATGATGTGCATATATGACTTTACTGTAAGCTAGGGGACAATAACAGCAGTCACCACTCTGTATCTGTGGGTTTGAAAAGTTTTGTCTCATGTTATTCCTTACACAGAAGTGCATGGCAGATATTTAGACTGCATTAGGGGTCATGCAGCATCTACAGATGATTCAGAATACAAAGCAGATGTGCTTAAATTACGTTACTGTGGCAGAATGTCCGGATAGCCTGGTGCCAGAGGGATAGCAACAACCTCCACTAGTCATGAACCCTGGCTGGGTTATACCTGGCCTGGCTCTGGAGTTTTCACACAGTCCCTAGGCCTTCCTTGTGTTGCAAATATCATTTGTTGTTTCCCTGGAAAACCGGTGGTACCTCATGAATGAGGCATTTGCACTTGGCACTGTATTGTCAGAAGATTCAGTTTGTTCTGACATATGGAAATCTACCTAAAGTGTAAATATAGGAAAAAAATAAAAGATTCTGGGAGGCGAAGGCCAGGCGCTTCAGTTCAGAGACTGAGCACCCAGCAGCCGCAGAGGCTAAGACTCAATGTGTCTCTGAGTTTTCATTTCTCGGACCCGTGTGAATCCACACACCCACTACGAAATATTCGAGATATGTTACTCTACTTTATATGGAGAAGTGAGCAACAATAAGAAAGTGTAGTATCTGTAGGTTTCTCTGGAACCAAGCCTGCCAGGATACCACATTAAATAGTTACAAAATCCTTCAACCCAAAGGCAAGTAAGTCTATGACAGGCTAAAGATGCTCACAGCCCGTGTATTTATCACACTGAAGTTTATAAAATTGGAGTTCATAAAATTGGAGGCTAGTTGATGACCTTGCAGGCAATACAGGAGGAAACTACAGGGAGCTGAACAGCCTGGAATTATTCACCCAGCGCATTCACGTCCTACCTAACCCTCTGGGAGCCACGCCTTAGCCTGAAGCCAAGAAGTGATCAGCTGAAGCCTTCCACGGCTTTGTTGGGCTTTGTTGGCATCGCGACTCCGAGAGCAGCATTTCCGCTTCTGCAATGCGGAGGCCGTTTCTGCCACATCAAACGACATTGTAGCGTGTTCCAGACTCTCACTCCCGGCGATCTTCGCAGCTACGGGAGCGTCAGTGGTTGCGCTGCTGCTGCTGAGGCTTCCGGCGGAAGTCAGGAAGGACGTCTGGTAGTCGACCTGAGACCTAAGTGGAAGAGACAACCTCCGGTGTCGGGGAAGGACGTCACGTCCGGAGACGGGCCCTTGGTGGCGGCGGAGACGTCCCGGAAGGTGTTGAGGTTGTGCGGCCTACAAGTAAAAATAAATAAATAAATGATTTTTTTTAAACATAACGTGTGGTGGTCAATATAATAAAATAAAATGTAAAATGGTAAAAATAGTAAAATTTTCGGGTGGTCCTGAAGTCACGGGAACAGATCTCACAGTCATCTGGCCAATGACCGGGCCCCCTTATGAAATCACGGGAAGGTCATTGCAGAATCAGAATCACCATCCTTATCCCCTTCGCTGCCCTCTGCAGACTAAAGCACACGGGAAGCTGTGTAAAAACGAATCTCTGTGTATACCGAACAGTTTTAGACTTTCAAATGTGCTGCCGAATATCCTGGGGGAGTGGGTGCGTCCTCGTGGGAAGGCAGTGTCCTTGTAGGGTGTGTGTCATTTGGGGAGCGGCCGCACATCCTTGAGGGAGGGGGCACATCCTTGAGGGACAGGACAAGTCCTTGTGGAGGAGGCTGCGTATTTGTGGTAGAAGGTGTGTAATTGTTTCCTTGGGACGTGTCCTTGAAGGTTGAGGCAAGTTCTTCAGGGAGAGGCTACTTCAGAGCACACTGCCTGTCCTTGTGAAAGGGAACGCCTTCTCGTGAGAGTAAGCACCTTATTTGGGATGAGGCATGTCCTTTGTGGGAGGGGCAACCAGGCTTGTCCTTGTAGGAAGGGGTGTGTCTTTGTGGGAGGAGGGGAGGAGGCATTCCTACTGGCCTGTTTTTTTTTTTTTTTGTGGAAAGGGGTCTGTCCTTTGGGGTAGGGACTTAACATTGTTGGCAGTGCTATGTCATTGGAGGAGGTGTGTCCTTGTGGGAAGGGACAGATCCTTATAGGATGAGACTAGTAATTGAGAGAGGTGTGTCATTGTCCTTTTGGGAGGGTATGTGTTATAATAAGAGGATGAATGTTATAAGACTCAGTAGTTGTGGGAGCAAGTGTATCATTGTGTGAGCATGTTGTCCTTGGGGAGAAGCAGCTTGTCCTTGTCGAAAAAAGCATGACATTGAGAGAGGAGGGATGTCATTGTGGGAAGGGGGCAGTGATTTGGGGAGGAGGTGTGATCTTGTTGGAGGGGCTATCTCTTTAGCGGAGGGAGCACATCCTTATAAGAGGGGAGTGTCCTTATCAGAGAGGGCACATCTTTGTGGGAAGGGCATGACCTTTTAAAGGGGGACTGTCCTTTGTGGGACAAAATTGTTCTTGTAATAAAAGGTGTGTCTTTATTGGAGCCCTAAACCTAACACTCCCATTACCCTAACATAACTCTAACACTAACACTAAACTAACTCTGTCACCCTAACTTAACCCTAAACTAAACCTAACCCTAACTCCCCAACCCTAGGCTCCCTAACCCTAACCTTAATCCTAATCCTGCCAACCCTAACCCCTAGCCACTAACCCCTTACCTTAACCCTGATCCTGACCCTAACCTTAAATATGATTACAATTAATTGCTCAGGACTAGACTCTTGAAGTCTGAACCAACATTGGCTAAGTTGTGTTGAACTGGATTTCCTTCTTGCCTCTGCATTTAGAGGGACATCTCAGAATCCATATAAATTAAATGGAAAATTTAAACATATCTTCTTGAATTCTGGGGGGGGGGAGTCATGGACTACAGTCTCCTCTATAGACGGGAAGATCTTTGTACAAAACATGATGATAATGGACTAGACCTCCGAAACTTTAAACCAGCACCAATTAAATGTTTTCCTTTATAAGAGCTGCTGTAGTCATATGTTTCTTCACAGCAGTAGAAACCCTAAGACAATGAATACCTATAATAATTCAAGTTAAGCACAATCACCATCTCTAATTTACAAAGGAGACAGGGTATTTTTAAGACTCAGAGAAAACAGACAAGTCACTACACTTGATCACTACAGTTCCTTAAAAAGGAAGATTTTATGGAAGGATCTGTATTTACCTCAGGGCAATCTTGATCACAACACTGCCTAGGCTCCGGCTCCCAATCACAAGGAGAGACTCGCCTTCTGCTGTATCCAATGCCCAACAGCCTCTCAGATCACTATATCTAGAGAGGTTTTCTGTCTAAATTTTCAGAAGTTGTTACTACTACATCTTAAGTAAAACTCTAATCAAGCTCTCAAATGATTTAGAGTTGATAGTAAAGTTTGCACGTAGATAATCCTCAGGCTTCCTTTCTTTTTTGTTGGTTTTGTTTTGTTTTGTTTCATGAGGAAAGGTTTATCTGTAGTTTTGGAACCTGTCCTGGATCTAGCTCTTGTAGATCCTCAAACTCTGAGTTGAGGCTGACCTCAAACTCAGAGAGCCACCTGCCTCTGCCTCCCAAGTGCTGGGATTAAATGTGTGTGCTACCACCACCCAGCTGACTTTCTTGATGTCAGAATAAAAACTGTATGACCCAGCCTGGCTACTCAAGACCTTACAAACAGGAATAGAGGCGGTAAACCAGATCTCCCCAAACCCCTGGTCCTTAATGTAACACAGAATGTCTATCCATCTTCATGGAAGAAGTGATATGTTCTTTGAAAAGAGTTTCAATGTAATTATACCTTAAACTTCATTGTGCAAATGGGATTTGCCACACTGTGTGTAATGGTCTGTTCTGCCCATTTAAAACACAAACCCCACCCACTCCATCCCCCATCCATCACCAAGGGCAAGTGGATCACATTTCCAGTGTGAGCCCTTTTCTTTCTGTCTCTTTCCCAAAGAGGTAGTTGTTGCTGCCATGGCTCCCCCCTCCTCTTCCCACACCTCCTCTTCTCCCTTACCCCTCCATAACCCACTAAATAAATACCCACTTCCTCTACATGACCACTCTTCTTAGTCTCTCACCCACCATGTGGCTCCATGCCTAGGACCTGCTGGCCCTCATGGCCTGTGGGCCACTCGAAGGCACTCTGCCTGAGACCTGGCTGCTTTCAGGGCCTGCTGTGATCTTGGGACCTGCTGCCTGCTGCCTGCCACTGCTGAGAGACCTATGGCATGGTCTCATGGCCCACTGCCACCACTCAGAGCCCTGCAGCATTTCAGCCACTGCACCCCTTAGGGACCTGAAGCATTTTATTTAAACTATAACATTGGTTCCATGACTCGGGAGGCTCTCCAACTCCTCTCCTGAGGTTGGATCCAGAACCGGGTATTTTTTCTTCAACAACTAAGTGTCCCATCTGCTCCAACATCGACCTCTATGCACACCAGCAGCTTTGGTGGTGAGTTTTCTTCTTCCAGCCCCCAACCACATCCTACACAGCTACTTTTGAGCCCTTTGCTGCTATCCATAACTAAAAACATTACCCGAAGACCTGGGATCAGTCCTCCTATGCTAGCACTGCACACGCTGTGTAATGCATTTGACTGGGGGCCCAGGGTCCTTCAGATTTTTATTTCTCCTTTTTACTTTTCTTTTCTTTTCTTTTGAACCACTCATCAGTGGTCTCCGTCATGAGAAGCCACTCAGAGGGGCCTCCAGCCTCTCAGGCTTCCCAGTTGCCTGGACAGAGAGGAGACTTTCTTCTATAGGCCCTGTGGTATTTATTCGCTGTTTTCAAGGGTTTTTATATTTTCAGCTATGGTATAAACCTTCATTCTGCTGGTGTTCTGCCAGCTCCACTTTTCCTCAAACTGTCCCTGCCACTGCTACTGCTGTCAACATGATTTGTCAGATCCAAGAGGCAGCTGTTTTCAGTTCCAACCTTTGCTCCCCGCTGCAGCTTGTGGCATGGCGGCTTAGTAATAGGGCAGACCACGCCACTAGGTCTCTCTTCCATACAACATGTGACTGCTGCCATTTTGACTGAGGTGAGGTGACCTTACCACAATCTTAACTGAGGTCAGGTGACTTCACCACCATCCTAACTGAGAGCCAGGTGGGGTGACCAAGTTCTGCCACCTTTACTGAAATATTCCCTGCCTGGTTCCTCAGTGTCGACTCTGTTACATGTTTGTTTCGTGCAGTGGCATGCCTTTGGTAGGGCCCACCAAGAGCATCTACTTTGCTCAATTCCTGTTCACTCTGTATGTATGTGTCCATACATGTAACTTAAATACACCTATGTTTACTGTTAAATGTTATAATTGTCTGTTCATTGTATCTCATTCCAGACTACAAAGCAATAAGTCTCATGTTTTAAACTGGTATGTACTTTTAAGTCTCTTACAAAAATACAGTATATTTAATCTAACCCTGATTTAATATATATTAAGATGTTCTCCACTATTGTTAGTTCGGCTGTTAACCTTCTGTTGCAAGCAGTTTTTTCTTCTTTTTGTCTTTTTAAGGGTATAAATCTTACCTGTTAAGTTGAGAGCCAGTACAGTCAAGCTTGAACCCAGTTCTCTGAGCAGATTCTTGCCCTAACCCTAATCCTAACCACTAACCCTAACCCCAATCCTATAACACTAACCCCCAACCCTAATTCTCTACTTCTAGCCCTCATTCTAATCCTGACTCTCACCTGTGACCCTAACCCCTAATTCCTACTCTCACTCCAACCCCTCTCCTCACCCTCACCCTCAGTGTCATCATATTGCTAATAGGAATCCAAACTGGTGTAGCAACTATAACAATCACTATTGGGGTTATTCAAAAAGATAGAAAATTTACAAGATCTAGATATACCACTCCTGCATTCTTGGGTATTTATCTAACAATGTAGTAATATGAGCGGAGGGGCTGCGTCCCCAGCACCGTGGCTGCCTGCTAGCTTATGCCCCGAAATAACAACACACAAACTGTATTCATTTAAACACTGCTTGGCCCATTTCTATCTAGCCTCTTCTCGGCTAACTCTCACATATTAATTTAGCCCATTTCTAATCATCTGTGTAGCACCCCAAGGTGCGCTTACCGGGAAGATTCTAGCCTACGTCCATCTTGGATTGGAGCTTCATCGCTCACGTCTGTCCGGGAGACTGGAGCATGACTTCTCTGCTCCCGAGAGCAGAGCTGTCGAGTCTGAGCTCACTTCCTCTTCCTCCCGACATTCTATTCTGTTTACTCCTCCCACCTATGTTTTAACCTATGAGGGCCAAGCAGTTCCTTTATTACTTAACCAATGAAATCAACAGATTGATATATGACACTCCCACATCATAACAACTTCATTTCCTGCTGCACAGATACTTGCTCATCTTCACCATTGCTCTATTCACAATATCCAAGCAATGGAAACCACTTCCATATCCTTCAAATGTATAATTGATAATACAAATGTTATACAGTTACACAATGAAACAATACAACAATTAATAAACAAGAAATTATTAAATTCCCAAGTTTAAGACTCAATTGTAAATTATCATCCCCAGTAATGGAAGCAAGACCAGAAAGACAAACATTCTATTGTTTTAATCACAAGTGTATGTTAGCTTTGAATATTTATATGGTAAGAGCAATGGGAAAGTGTTGAATATTTCAATGGAAGAGAAACAAAGGCAGAAAGGGTAATTGTGGATCAGGAAGGATTCAATGGCATTTGTGATGGGAGGTCCGGATATAGGAGAGACAACAAAGAAGGATAAATAACATCAAAGATCTTTTGAGAAAGTCATATGGAAGCATTGTAGAAGCTTATATATGTATTTAAATGAAATTAGCTTGTAATGGGGTATAGTCAGTACTGCAACTAAACCACGTTAGTAAACAAATACCCAGTATCAGGAATTGGCTACTTTTTTTAATTGTTGGCCACTGTGTTTTGTAACCCCAAATATTACAGGAAAATGTCACTGCTCTGAAGTATCCTCCACAATATTTGATAAGTCTCCATTGGTATAAAAAACACATACTTTAATCATAGTACTTGGATCAATTAAGTGGATACTAGAATGAAAGCTACAACCTGAATGAGTAGCTGTCATAGTGCCGAAGGTGCTATACATGCTACTAGAGGAGAAAAGAACCGTCATCCTAGCCAAGGTGTCCTGGGTGGTTGTAAGTCAACCTGACCCAAGCTAGAATCATCAGGAGGAGCCTCAGCTGAGGAAATGCCCCCAAAAGACCCAGCTGTAAAGTATTTTCTCCTTTAATGATCAATGGGGAAGAGTCCAGCCCATGCTGTGTGGGGCCATCCCTGGGCTGCTGGTCCTGGGTTCTATAAGAAGGCTGACTAAGCAAGTCAGGAGAAGCAAGCCAGTAAGCTGCTCTCCTCCATGGCCTCTATATCAGTTCCTGCCTCCAGGATCCAGGCCTGTTTGAATTCCTGCCCTGACTTCCTTCAGTGATAAACAGCTATGCTGAAGTGTAAGCCAAACAAAACCTTTCCTCCCCAACTTGGTTTTTGGTCACAGTGTGTCATTGCAGCAAGAGAAACCCTGACTAAGAAACCATTTTTTTACATAATGGCCTATAATGATGACTGTCTTGGAGAGATATACCAATTGGTGCTATAGTGGCACAAATGTTAGAGAAATAACTGAAACTACTCTGCTTGCATTTAAGGCCCTCTACACCACATGGAACCATACCTGACCCTGAAAGTGGATAAACAACCTGTGGCTGGGAGACCTGATTTCGGCGCCAGGAGAGCCAGCACGGGGTGAGTTGGTGACCCCGCGGCAGCAGCCCGGGACAGGGAACTCAGAAGTTCCTCAACCCCCTATCCTTCCTGGGCTCTCTGCAGGGCCTCTACTCCCTGCATACTGCCACTTTCTTCCTATCCCACCCAGCTTGCATCCAGAACCCTCCCTTCTTCGGCCCCTCTGCCCTCTTGGGGCATATAACATTACCCAGCTCAGCCTGTCTAGGCGCTGGGTCCGAATCCTCAGGGCACCTAGGTGGGCGGGAGTTCCTTTGTTTCAATAGCCTGCCTGCACCAAGCAAGGTAGGCGCTTTGTTTACGAGCTACCCAACCAGCACAGAGACCTGATCTCGGCACCAGGAGAGCCAGCATTGGGGAGAGCCATCATTGGGCACGGAGATCTGATCTCGCCACCAGGAGAGCTATCACTGGGGAGAGCCATCATCAGTAGGCAAGAAGACCTGATCCTGTTAAAGAAGATCCATAGGGGAGCATTCAGAGGAAGAGATGGGCAGGCGCCAATGCAAGAATTCACCCAACAATCTGAAAAGCAACAAGAAACCACCAGAAACCAGTGACCTCAAAACAGGAGGACATGAACACCTTAATCAAGAAAAAGTAGAAAAAATTGACTTTATGAAAGTGATTGACGCCCTTAAACAGCATGTAAAGAACGCCCTTATACAAATGGATGAGAAATATAACAGAAAGTTTGAAGAATTGAATAAATCAGTGAATGATACCCTAGAAAACCAAGGAAAAACAATCAAGCAGCTAATGGAAACAGTTCAAGACTTGAAAACTGAAATGGAGGCAAAGAAGAAAACACAAACAGAGGGTCGGCTGGACATGGAAAATTTAAGTAAACAGAGACTACAGAAACAAGCATAACCAACAGAATACAAGAGATAGAAGAAAGAATCTCAGATTCTGAAGATACCATAGAGAAAATAAACACAGGAAGTCCAACAAAATCTCATCACAAAACATTCAGGAAATCTGGGACACAATAAAAAGACCAGGAGCCTGTCTGGGCGCTGGGACCGAAACCTCAGGGCACCCAGGTGGGCGGGAGTTCCTTTGTTTCAATAGCCTGCCTGCACCAAAGTAGGTAGGCGCTCTGTTTTCGAGCTACCCAACCAGCACGGAGACCTGATCTCGGCGCTAGGAGAGCCAGCGAGGGGTGAGTTGCTGATCCCGTGGCTTCAGCCCGGGACTGGGAACTCGGAAGTTCCTCAACCCCCTATCCTTCCTGGGCTCTCTGCAGGGCCTCTACTCCCTGCATACTGCCTCTTTCTTCCTATCCCATCCAGCTTGCATCCAGAACCCTCCCTTTTTCGGCCCCTCTGCCCTCTGTGAACACACAACATCCCCCAGCTCAGCCTGTCTGGGCGCTGGGACCGAAAACTCAGGGCATCCAGGTGGGCGGGAGTTCCTTTGTTTCAATAGCCTGCCTGCACCGAAGAAGGTAGGCGCTCTGTTTTCGACCTACCCAACCAGCACGGAGACCTGATCTCAGCGACAGGACAGCCAACACTGGGCACGGAGACCTGATCTTGGCACCAGGAGAGCCAGCATTAGGGAGAGCCATCATTGGGCACGGAGATCTGATATCGGCACCAGGAGAGCTATCACTGGGGAGAGCCATCACTGGGAAGATACATCAGTAGGCAAGAAAACCTGATCCTGTTAAAGAAGATCCATAGGGGAGCATTCGGAGGAAGAGCTGGGCAGGCGCCAATACAAGAATTCACCCAACAATCTGAAAAGCAACATGAATCCACCAGAAACCAGCAACCTCACAACAGGAGGACATGAACACCTTAACCAAGAAGAAGTAGAAAAAATCGACTTTATGAAAGTGATAGACGCCCTTAAACAGCATGTAAAGAACACCCTTATAGAAATGGATGAGAAATATAACAGAAAGTTTGAAGAATTGAATAAATCAGTGAATGACACCCTAGAAAACCAAGGAAAAACAATCAAACAGATAATGGAAACAGTTCAAGACTTGAAAACTGAATTGGAGGCAAAGAAGAAAACACAAACAGAGGTTCGGCTGGACATGGAAAATTTAAGTAAACAAACAGAGACTACAGAAACAAGCATAACCAACAGATTACAAGAGATAGAAGAAAGAATCTCAGATTCTGAAGATACCATAGAGAAAATAAACACACTGATCAAAGAAAACAGCAAGTCCAACAAACTTTCATCACAAAACATTCAGGAAAACTGGGACACAATAAAAAGACCAAACCTAAGAATAATAGGTGTAGAAGAAGGGGAAGAAGTGCAGCTCAACGGTCCAGAAAATATATTTAATAAAATTATAGAAGAAAACTTTCCCAACCTAAAGAAAGATATACCTATGAAGGTTCAAGAAGCATACAGAACACCAAAGAGGCTGGATCAAAAAAAAAATCCCCTTGCCATATAATAATCAAAACACTAAGCATACAGAATAAAGAAAGAATATTAAGAGCTGCAAAGGAAAAAGGCCAAGTTACTTATAAAGGTAAACCTATCAGACTTACACCTGACTTCTCTATGGAAACCATGAAAGCCAGAAGGTCCTGGATAGATGTATTGCAGAAACTAAGAAATTATGGATGCAAGCCCAGACTACTATACCCAGCCAAGCTTTCGTTCACTATAAATGGAGAAAATAAAACTTTCCAGGATAAAAACAAATTTAAACAATACGTAGCCACAAATCCAGCTTTACAGAAAGTAATAGAAGGAAAAGCACTAACCAAGGAGTCCAGCAATGACCACAATAACTCAGACATCTAGAGACCTTTCACCAACAAAACTCAAGGTAGGGAAACACACAAACTCTACGACTAAAAAAATGACTGGAGTTAACAACCACTGGTCATTAATATCACTTAATATCAAAGGACTCAACTCACCTATAAAAAGGCACAGGCTAAAAGATTGGATAAGAAAAGAGGATCCAATATTCTGCTGTTTACAAGAAACACACCTCAACCACAAAGACAGGCACCTACTCAGAGTAAAGGGCTGGGAAAAGGCTTATCAAGCAAATGGACCTAAGAAACAAGCAGGTGTGGCCATACTAATCTCTAACAAAGTGGACTTCAAACTTAAATCAATCAAAAGAGATGGAGAGGGGCATTTTATACTCATAACAGGGACAGTTCATCAGGATGAAGTCTCAATCCTGAATATCTATGCCCCTAATATAAAAGCACCCACATACATAAAAGAAACATTGCTAAAACTCAAGGCAGCCATCAAACCACACACACTAATAGTAGGAGACTTCAACACTCCTCTCTCACCAATGGACAGGTCAATCAGACAGAAACCTAACAGAGAAACAAGAGAATTAATGGAGGTAATGAAGCAAATGGACTTAACAGACATCTATAGAACATTCCACCCAAATAGGAAAGAATATACCTTCTTCTCTGCAGCTCATGGAACCTTCTCGAAAATTGACCACATAGTCGGTAACAAAGCAAACATCCACAATTACAAAAAAATATTAGTAACCACCTGTGTCTTATCAGATCACCATGGACTAAAGTTAGAATTCAACAACAAGGCTACTTCCAGAAAGCCTACAAATGCATGGAAACTGAACAGTCAACTACTGAACCACACCTGGATTAAGGAAGAAATAAAGAAAGAAATTAAAGTCTTCCTGGAATTCAATGAAAATAAAGAAACAACATATTCAAACTTATGGGACACAATGAAAGCAGTCCTAAGAGGAAAGTTCATAGCACTAAGTGCCCACTTAAAGAAAACAGAGAAAGCACACATTGGAGACTTAACAGCCCACCTGAAAGCTCTAGAAAAAAAAGAAGCAGACTCACCTAGGAGGAGTAGAAGACTGGAAATAATCAAACTGAGGGCAGAAATCAACAAAATAGAAACACAGAAAACAATCCAAAGAATCAATGAAACAAAAAGCTGGTTCCTGGAGAAAATCAACAAGATTGATAAACCTCTATCCAAACTAATTAAACGGCAGAGAGAGAATATGCAAATTAATAAGATCAGAAATGAAAAGGGGGACATAACCACAGACACAGAGGAAATTCAGAGAATCATTAGATCCTACTACAAAAGCCTGTATGCCACAAAACTGGAAAATGTAAAAGAAATGGACACTTTTTTAGATAAATACCATATACCAAAGTTAAACCAGGACCAGGTGAACAATCTAAATAGACCTGTTAGTCGTGAAGAATTAGAATTTGTTATCAAAAACCTCCCTACCAAAAAGAGCCCAGGTCCAGATGGCTTCAATGCGGAATTCTACCAGAACTTCCAAGAAGAGCTAATACCTATACTCCTTAATGTATTTCACAATATAGAAACAGAAGAGTCATTACCAAATTCCTTTTATGAAGCTACAGTTACTCTGATACCAAAACCACACAAAGACTCTACCAGGAAAGAGAATTACAGTCCAATCTCACTCATGAACATTGACGCAAAAATCCTCAACAAAATACTGGCAAACCGAATCCAAGAACACATTAGAAAAATTATCCATTATGATCAAGTAGGCTTTATCCCAGAGATGCAGGGCTGGTTCAACATATGAAAATCTATCAATGTAATTCATCATATAAATAAACTGAAAGAAAAAAACCATATGATCATTTCATTAGATGCTGAAAAAGCATTTGACAAAATTCAACATCCCTTTATGATAAAAGTTTTGGAGAGATTAGGGATACAAGGTTCATACCTAAATATAATAAAAGCTATATACAGCAAGCCGACAGCTAACATCAAATTAAACGGAGAGAAACTCAAAGCCATCCCACTAAACTCAGGAACACGACAAGGCTGTCCACTCTCGCCATATCTCTTCAATATAGTGCTTGAAGTTCTAGCAATAGCAATAAGACAACATAAGGGGATCAAGGGGATTCAAATTGGAAAAGAAGAAGTTAAACTTTCGTTATTTGCAGATGATATGATAGTGTACATAAGTGACCCCCAAAACTCCACCAAAGAACTCCTACAGCTGATAAACACCTTTAGTAATGTGGCAGGATACAAGATCAACTCCAAAAAATCAGTCACCCTCTTATGCACAAAGGATATGGAAGCAGAGAGGGAAATCAGAGAAACTTCACCTTTCACGATAGCCACAAACAGCATAAAATATCTTGGGGTAACTCTAACCAAGGAAGTGAAAGATCTATTTGACAAGAACTTTAAGGCATTGAAGAAAGAAATTGAAGAGAATACCAGAAAATGGAAGGACGTCCCTTGCTCTTGGATTGGGAGGATCAACATAGTAAAAATGGCAATCCTACCAAAGGCAATTTATAGATTCAATGCAATCCCCATCAAGATCCCAGCAAAATTCTTCACAGATCTGGAAAGGACAATAATCAACTTTATATTGAAAAACAAAAAACCCAGGATAGCCAAAAAAATCCTATACAAAAAAGGATCTTCTGGTGGCATTACCATCCCCGACTTCAAACTCTATTACAGAGCTACAGTAATGAAAACAGTGTGGTACTGGCATAAAAACAGAGAAGTCGATCAATGGAATCGAATAGAAGACCCAAATTTTAACCCACAAACCTATGATCACCTCATTTTTGATAAAGGAGCTAAAAGTATACAATGGAGGAAAGAAAGCATCTTCAACAAATGGTGCTGGCACAACTGGATATCAACCTGTAGAAGAATGAAAATAGACCCATATCTATCACCTTGCACAAAACTCAAGTCCAAATGAATCAAGGACCACAATATTAGTCCGAGCACACTGAACCTGATAGAAGAGAAAGTGGGAAGTACCCTACAAGAAATGGGCACAGGAGATCGCTCTGTAAGCATAACCCCAGCAGCACAGACATTAAGGGCAACATTGAATAAATGGGACCTACTAAAACTGAGAAGCTTCTGTAAAGCAAAGGACACTGTCACTAAGACAAAAAGGCAACCCACTGACTGGGAGAAGATCTTCACCAACTCCGCAACAGACAAAGGTCTGATCTCCAAAATTTATAGAGAACTCAAGAAACTAGACTTCAAAATGCTAATTAACCCAATTAAAAAAATGGGGCACTGAACTGAACAGAGAATTCTCAACAGAAGAAGTTCAAATGGCCAAAAGACACTTAAGGTCATGCTCAACCTCCTTAGCGATTAGGGAGATGCAAATCAAATCAACTTTGAGATATCATCTTACACCTGTCAGAATGGCTAAAATCAAAAACACAAATGATAGCCTTTGCTGGAGAGGCTGTGGTGGAAGGGGTACCCTCATCCATTGCTGGTGGGAATGCAATCTCGTGCAACCACTTTGGAAATCAGTGTTTCGGTTTCTCAGGAAATTGGGGATCAACCTACCCCTGGACCCAGCAATACCACTCTTGGGAATATACCCAAGAGATGCCCTATCACATGACAAGAGCATTTGTTCAACTATGTTCATAGCAGTATTATTTGTAATAGCCAGAACCTGGAAACAACCTAGATGCCCTTCAATGGAAGAATGGATGAAGAAAGTGTGGAATATATACACATTAGAGTATTACGCTGCGGTAAAAAACAATGACTTCTCGAATTTTGCATGCAAATGGATGGAAATAGAAAACACTATCCTGAGTGAGGTATCCCAGACCCAAAGAGAGGAACATGGGATGTACTCACTCATAATTGGTTTCTAGCCATAAATAACGGTCACGGAGTATATAGTGGTGAACCTAAAGAAGCTAAATAAGAAGGTGAACCCAAAGAAAAACATATAACTATCCTCTTGGATACGGAAGTAGACAAAATTGAGGGGAGAAAATTTGGGACCTTGGGGGTGGGGTGGGATGGGAGTATCGGGGGATGGGGAGAGAAAAGTGAAAAGGGGAGGATGAGGGAAACTTGGGGAAACAGGATGATTGGGATAAAGGAAGGTTAGATAGGGGAGCACGGAAGCTCAATTCTTAGTTAAGGGAGCCACCTTAGGGTTGGCAAGAGACTTGAACCTAGAGTGGCTCCCAGGAGCCCAAGGCGAGGTCCCCAGTTAGTTCCTTGGGCAGCTGAGGATAGGGAACCTGAAATGACCCTATCCTACAGCAATGCTGGCGAATATCTTGCATATCACCATAGAACCTTCAGCTGGTGATGGATGGAGATAGTCACCGAGACCCACACTGGAGCACCGGACTGAGCTCCCAAGTTCCCAATGAGGAGCGGAAGGAGGGAAAACATGAGCAAGGAAGTCACGACCACAAGGGGTGCACCCAACCACTGAGACAGTGTGACTGATCTATTGGGAGCTCACCAAGGCCAGCTGGACTGTGACAGAAGAAGCATGGGATAAAACCGGACTCTCTGTTCATGGCGAACAATGGGGGCTGATGAGAAGCCGGGGACAATGGCCCAGGGTTTTGATCCTACTTCAAGTTCGGACTTTGTGGGAGCCTAGCCACCTTGGATGTTCACCTTCCTAGACATGGACAGAAGGGGGAGGGCCTTGGACTTTCCACAGGACAGGGAACCCTGACTGCTCTTTGGTCTGGAGAGGGAGGGGGAGAGGAGCGGGGGGAGGGGGAGAAGGGTGGGACGAGGGGGAGGGAAATGGGAGGCCGGGAGGAGGCGGAAACTTTCTTTTCTTTTCTTTTTCTCAATAAAAAAAAAAAACAATAAAAAGACCAAACCTAAGAATAATAGGAGTAGAAGAAGGAGAAGTAGTGCAGCTAAACGGTCCAGAAAAATATTTAATAAAATTATAGAAGAAAACTTTCCCAACCTAAAGAAGGATGTACCTATGAAGGTTCAAGAAGCATACAGAACACCGAATAGGCAGGATCAAAAAAAAATCCCCTGTCCATATAATAATCAAAACACAAAGCATGCAGAATAAAGAAAGAATATTAAGAGCTGCAAAGGAAAAAGGCCAAGTTACTTATAAAGGTAAACATATCAGACTTACACCTGACTTCTCCATGGAAACCATGAAAGCCAGAAGGTCCTGATAGATGTATTGCAGAAACTAAGAGACTATGGATGCAAGCCCAGACTACTATACCCAGCCAAGCTTTCATTCACTATAAATGGAGAAAATAAAACGTTCCAGGATAAAAACAAATTTAAACAATACATAGTCACAAATCCAGCCTTACAGAAAGTAATAGAAGGAAAAGCACTAACCAAGGAGTCCAACAATGACCACAATAACTCAGACATCTAGAGACCATTCACCAGCACAACTCAAGGAAGGGAAACACACAAACTCTACGACTAAAAAAGTGACTGGAGTTAACAACCACTGGTCATTAATATCACTTAATGTCAATGGACGCAACTCACCTATAAAAAGGCACAGGCTAAAAGATTGTATAAGAAAACAGGATTCAACATTCTGCTACTTACAAGAAACACACCTCAACCACAAAGACAGGCACCTACTCAGAGTAAAGGGCTGGAAAAAGGCTTATCAAACAAATGGACCTAAGAAACAAGCAGGTGTGGCCATACTAATCTCTAAAAAAGTTGACTTGAAACTTAAATCAATCAGAAGAGATGGAGAGGGACATTTTATACTCATAACAGGAACAATTCATCAGGATGAAGTCTCAATCCTGAATATCTATGCCCCTAATATAAAAGCACCCACGTACATAAAAGAAACATTGCTAAAACTCAAGGCAGCCATCAAACCGCACACACTAATAGTAGGAGACTTCAACACTCCTCTCTCACCAATGGACAGGTCAATCAGACAGAAACCTAACAGAGAAACAAGAGAATTAATGGAGGTAAGGAAGCAAATGGACTTAACAGACATCTATAGAACATTCCACCCAAATAGGAAAAAATATACCTTCTTCTCTGCAGCTCATGGAACCTTCTCGAAAATTGACCACATACTCGGTAACAAAGCAAACATCCACAATTACAAAAAAATATTAGTAACCACCTGTGTCTTATCAGATCACCATGGATTAAAGTTAGAATTCAACAACAAGGCTACTCCCAGAAAGCCTACAATTCATGGAAACTGAACAGTCAACTACTGAACCACACCTGGATTAAGGAAGAAAGAAAAAAAGAAATTAAAGTCTTCCTGGAATTCAATGAAAATAAAGAAACAACATATTCAAACTTATGGGACACAATGAAAGCAGTCCTAAGAGGAAAGTGCCCACTTAAAGAAAACACATTGGAGACTTAACAACCCACCTGAAAGCTCTAGAAAAAAAGAAGCAGACTCACCTAGGAGGAGTAGAAGACTGGAAATAATCAAACTGAGGGCAGAAATCAACAAAATAGAAACACAGAAAACAATCCAAAGAATCAATGAAACAAAAAGCTGGTTCCTGGAGAAAATCAACAAGATTGATAAACCCCTATCCAAACTAATCAAACGGCAGAGAGAGAATTTGCAAATTAATAAGATCAGAAATGAAAAGGGGGACATAACCACAGACACAGAGGAAATTCAGAGAATCATTAGATCTTACTACAAAAGCCTGTATGCCACAAAACTAGAAAATCTAAAAGAAATGGACACTTTTTTTTAGATAAATACCATATACCAAAGTTAAACCAGGAACAGGTGAACAATCTAAATAGACCTGTTAGTCGCGAAGAATTAGAAGTGGTTATCAAAAACCTCCCTACCAAAAAAAGCCCAGGACCAGATGGTTTCAATGTGGATTTCTAACAGAACTTCCAAGAAGACCTAATACCTATACTCCTTAATGTATTTCACAATATAGAAACAGAAGAGTCATTGCCAAATTCCTTTTATGAAGCTACAGTTACTCAGATACCAAAACCGCACAAACTCAACCAAGAAAGAGAATTATAGGCCGATCTCACTCATGAACATTGATGCAAAAATCCTCAACAAAATACTGGCAAACCAAATCCAAGAACACATTAGAAAAATTATCCATTATGATCAAGTAAGCTTCATCCCAGAGATTCAGGGCTGGTTCAACATACGAAAATCTATCAATGTAATTCATCATATAAATAAACTGAAAGAAAAAAAACCATATGATCATTTCATTAGATGCTGAAAAACATTTGACAAAATTCAACATCCCTTTATGATAAAAGTCTTGGAGACATTAGGGATAAAAGAATCATACCTAAATATAATAAAAGCTATATACAGCAAGCCGACAGCTAACATCAAATTAAACAGAGAGAAACTCAAAGCCATCCCACTAAAATCAGGAACACGACAAGGCTGTCCACTCTCTCCATACCTCTTCAATATTGTGCTTGAAGTTTTAGCAATAGCAATAAGACAACATAAGGGGATCAAGGGAATTCGAATTGGAAAGGAAGAAGTTAAACTTTCATTATTTGCAGATGATATGATAGTGTACATAAGCGACCCCAAAAACTCCACCAAAGAACTTCTACAGCTGATAAACACCTTTAGTAATGTGGCAGGATACAAGATCAACTCCAAAAAATCTGTTGCCCTCTTATACACAAAGGATATGGAAGCAGAGAGGGAAATCAGAGAATTATCACCTTTCACGATAGCCACAAGCAGCATAAAATATCTTGGGGTAACTCTAACCAAGGAAGTGAAAGATCTATTTGACAAGAACTTTAAGGCATTGAAGAAAGAAATTGAAGAGGATACTAGAAAATGGAAGGATCTTTCTTGCTTTTGGATTGGGAGGATCAACATAGTAAAAATGGCAATTCTACCAAAGGCTATTTATAGATTCAATGCAATCCCCATCAAGGTCCCATCAAAATTCTTCACAGATCTTGAGAGGAAAATAATCAACTTTATATAGAAAAACAAAAAACCCAGGATAGCCAAAACAATCTTATACAATAAGGGAACTTCTGGAGGCATTACAATCCCTGACTTCAAACTCTATTACAGAGCTACAGTAATGAAAACAGCGTGGTACTGCCATAAAAACAGAGAAGTCGACCAATGGAATCATATAGAAGTGTTGTAATAGGGGCGGCTGGGCTGTGTCCCCGGCACCCGGCCGCCCACATGGCTAGCTTATGCCCCGAAATAATTACATAGAAACTGTATTCATTTAAATATTGCTTGGCCCATTAGCTCTAGCCTCGTATTGGCTAGCTCTCACATCTAGATTAACCCATTTTTAATATTCTGTGTAGCCCACGAGGTGGCTTACCAGAGAAGGTCTTAACCTGTGTCTGTTTGGAGTGGGAGAATCATGGCGACTCCCTGACTCAGCTTCTTTCTCTCAGAATTCTGTTCTGTTTACTCCGCCTACCTAATTTTCTGTCCTATGAGGGCCAAGGCAGTTTCTTTATTAGTTAACCAATGAAAGCAACAGATAAGATTCAAGACCCACCTCCATCATAGAAGACCCGGTTTTTAGCCCACAAACCTATGACCACCTCATTTTCGATAAAGGAGCTAAAATGGAATAAAGAAAGCATCTTCAACAAATGGTGCTGGGCTGGCACAACTGGATGTCAACCTGTAGAAGAATGAAAATAGACCCATATCTATCACCAAGCACAAAACTCAAGTCCAAATGGATCAAAGACCTCAATATCAGTCCGAACACACTGAACCTGATAGAAGAGAAAGTGGGAAGTACCCTACAACAGATGGGCACAGGAGATCACTTGCTAAGTATAACCCCAGCAGCACAGACATTAAGGGCAACATTGAATAAATGGGACCTACTGAAACTGAGAAGCTTCTGTAAAGCAAAGGACACTGTCACTAAGACAAAAAGGCAACCTACTGACTGGGAGAAGATCTTCACCAACTCTGCAACAGACAAAGGTCTAATCTCCAAAATATATAAAGTACTCAAGAAATAGACTTTAAAATGCTAATTAACCCAATTAAAAAAATGGGGCACTGATCTGAACAGAGAATTCTCAACAGAAGAAGTTCAAATGGCCATAAGATACTTAAGGTCATGCTCAACCTCCTTAGCGATCAGGGAAATGCAAATCAAAACAACTTTGAGATATCATCTTACACCTGTCAGAATGGCTAAAATCAAAAACACCAATGATAGCTTTTGCTGGAGAGGTTGTGGAGAAAGGGGTACCCTCATCCACTGCTGGTGGGAATGCAAACTTGTGCAACCACTTTGGAAATCAGTGTGGCGGTTTCTCAGGAAATTTGGGATCAACCTACCCCTGGACCCAGCAATACCTCTCTTGGGAATATACCCAAAAGATGCCCTATCATATGACAAAAGCTTTTGTTCAGCTATGTTCATAGCAGCATTATTTGTAATAGCCAGAACCTGGAAACAACCTAGATGTCCTTCAATGGAAGAATGGATGAAGAAAGTGTGGAATATATACACATTAGAGTACTACGCTGCGGTAAAAAACAATGACTTCTCGAATTTTGCATGTAAATGGATGGAAATAGAAAACACTATCCTGAGTGAGGTAACCCAGACCCAAAAAGAGGATCATGGCATATACTCACTCATAATTGGTTTCTAGCCATAAATATAGGTCACTGAGTCTATAATTTGTGATCCTATAGAAGCTAAATAAGAAGGTGAACCCAAAGAAAAACATATAGTTATTATCCCTGCTATGGGAAATAGACAAGATTGCTGGGCAAAAAATTGGGACCTTGGGTGTGGGGTGGGATGGGGGTAAGGGGAGACAGGGAGAGAAAAGTGAGAAGGGGAGGATGGGGGGAACTTGGGGAAACGGGATGATTGGGGATAAAACAAGGTTGGATAGAGGAGCAGGGAATCGCATAACTTAATTAAGGGAACCAACTTAGGTTTGGTAAGAGACATGAACCTAGAGTGGTGCCCAGGTACCCAGGGCAATGTCCCCAGTTAGTTCCTTGGGCAGCTGAGGATAGGGAACCTGAAATGACCCTATCCTATAGCCATACTGATGAATATCTTGCATATCACCATAGAACCTTCATCTAGCGATGGATGCAGATAGAGACAGAAACCCACACTGGAGCATCGGACTAAGCTCCCAAAGTCCCAACGAGGAGCAGAAAAGAGGGAGAACATGAGCATGGAAGTCAGGACCACAAGGGGTGCACCCATCCACCGAGACAGTGGGGCTGATCCATTGGGAGCTAACCAAGGCCAGCTGGACTGTGACTGAAAAAGCATGGGATAAAACCGGACTCTCTGAACATGGCGGACAATGAGGGCTGATGAGAAGCCAAGGACAATGGCATGGGGTTTTGTTCCTACTTCATGTTCTGGCTTTGTGGGAGCCTAGCCAGTTTGGATGTTCACCTTCCTAGACCTGAATGGAGGGGAGAAGACCCTGGACTTTCCACAGGGCATTGAACCCTGACTGCTCTTCAGACTGGAGAGGGAGGGGGAGAGGAGTGAGGGGAGGGGGAGAGAAGCGGGAGGAGAGGAAGGGAAAAGGAGAGGTTGGGAGGAAGCAGGGATTTTTTTTTTTTCAATTAAAAAAAAACTGTGGCTATGCTCCTTTTCTAAATTGACACAGTGCTTGTAGCAAGAGATCCCACAGAGTCATTGTATCTGGCTTGATTTTTTGGAGTGTTAGCACCTAGGCTTTGAACTACCTTATTACCACTTTTGTAGTTTTTGCCTTTTGTTTGACGTGTTTGATTCTTATCTGAGTTATTCCTGAAGGATTCAGAACCTTTGAAAAACTTAGTTATGAGAGTATTTGTAAAATCAGGAAGTCTCACAGCTGAGAATTGCCTAGGCAAATGGCTCCTTCAAACAGCTCCAGATAAGAGGTTTTGGAATGCGAAAATTAACTTAAGAGGTATAAATTATTAACAATTAAAAAAGTTTATTGCAAAGCAACAGTCAGTTTACCAGAAGGTAGCTGCCCTGTTGCTGCTAACCCTAAATTCACCCTAGAGTGGCCCTACTTCTTTGTGGACCTGCAAAACAAAGAACACAAACAAGTATTAAAACAAATCCTAGTGACTTCTTGCTATACCCATACATCAGCGAATCTCTCAACTCTCATCAGAGAAGATTCTTCTTGCAGTACATAGCAATTAACAGAGGCCCAAAACTATTCAACAGCATAGAATAAGACACTGCTGAGTTCGTTCTGTCTTGGTGAAGAACATATGGTTGCAGGTATGAAAAAACAGCAATAAGGGCAGGATCTTCACTGACTACACTGCTTCTAAACTCAGGAAGCTAACAGTGGGCAGGGCCCAACGTTCCCACATATCACCAGCTGCAAGTCAAGTTTATGGGGGACATTTCACATTCAAACAACAAATTCCCAGCCAGTTCTGAGGTCAATATAAGCTGCTTAAGCCGTCCTCTACTATATACTTACATGAAGCAATGTTTTTAGATACAAGAATTGAAAATTCAGTGTCTATCACATGAAATACATTTAAAAGTATTTACAACCCACAATATAAAATATTCAGTAGAGATTATATATGTTAACTGCAAGCATGTCTATTCCATTACATAATAATGGTAAAATTGTATGTGTCCCAAAGAATTACTTTTTGTTATTTGCATCTACTAGTCTCTATGTATTGTTTTGTATTTATGAGTTCAGATGTTCCTGAAGACCTGAAAATCATGTTTGTTTTCCTGGACCTAAGGTAAAAGGTAGATTTGAGCAACCTAATGTAGCACTTCCAACCCATGCCAGTCCTTCTGCAAGAGCAGTGGATACATTCACCACAGAGCCATCTCTCTAGCCCACACAGGGTTGTTAAGAATAAATTTCTTAGTAATTTATTATCAGGAAGTGTTTGATTGATATACCTACATTATATATTTACATTTATTTGGTCGTGCAAGAATTTCTCAGGTATAAATATTCATGAGTCAAAATATTTAAGAAGTTCTGGTCCAGAACATGACTGGTAAAGAAAGATCATATACCATTATGTGTGACTTCTCATTGATTTGTTTGCATCAAAACAGTGGAGATTTTAGGACCTGTGACAGGTCCATGGTGGTTCATGAACTTCAATAACTTAGCCAACACCTTTTGTGGAACTGTCTTTGAGTTCACCTAGGCAAAGTAGGAATCCTCATCAAAGAAGAAAACAGCATACACTGACTACACAGCTAGCAGAGCAGTTCAGATTTTATTATATCACCACAGGCAAGTAAGACAGCATCTGAAGCTGATGTTTATGTGTGAATATCAGTATGTGTGCACAGGTACCCATGGAGGCCAGAAGAGCACGACAGAGTTCTTGTGAGTCTCTCCACACGGGTGCTGGGATCTGAGCTCCAGTTCTCTGGACAAGAGATATATGTTCTTAACCACTGAGCCACTCCTCCAACCCAAGACTGTTATTTCTTAAAAAGAATAGGCATTCCTAATAATGTCCAGTCAACAGCATTTCAATTTTAAACAGCATAGCCCTGCCTTCAAAATATCTTTTAAAAATGCAATTTAGAAATAAATCTAAGAACAATATTGTACTATGTGAAGCCCTGTTATAGCAACTACACATGTCTGTTCCATGGCACAAATGTGGAGGTCACATCCAAGCCCGTGGCCTACAATAACATGCAGGGGAGCCAACTGGCATACTTCATCTTGATTCAAAGAAGGATGGAAACAGAATTTGGAAAGTCAGATCGGTAAGTTTGAAATGAAGTTTTAGAACAGTCACAATGATGATATGACAATAGAATCCTGGCATGATTCATGAGGAAATCTACAAGTCACTGAGTTTACTAAGCAGAGTAAGTTCAGTTGGGTCAACAGGAAGCCAACTCTGCACTGGGGTCAGGAGGTGTAGTTTGATATTCTGTGCAGACTAAAGAGAAATTTATTTAAGTTGGCACCTCCACTGCACTCATCATTCTAATGTAGAAAAACAAATGATAATTACTGTCTTTCTGCCTCTGCCTAGGTAGGAGAGCAGAGCCTTCCTTCAGTAACTGACAGCCTAGGAGATCCACCTTCTGTTGGCAAAGCAGACACAGGACACTGCTCAGGTTGGTAACTGTGGTTGATGAAAACACTGACTAGCTTGGGCTGAAGCACAATAAATTAAGAGTAAAACATTGTATCTACTCACTTCCTTTAGTCATTTATAAAAAATAAAACATTAAAAAATAAAATAAAACCTTACGTGTTTACTGTTTATTGATGTTATTTGATGTCTAGTCAAAGTCTATTTTACTTTATAAAATCCTACCCAGGTACTGGCACTTTGGGCAAAGATACTAACCCTAATCCTGCTTGCTAAATAGATCCTCTGATCCCAGCTCTACTGGAGAAGTAGCCTTTTCTGGTTGTGAATAGTGCAGCTTCTATGATTCCCATGTGACTCTTTTTGGAAGCAAGTTCTGCTTCAATGGGACCAAATGTGTTAAGGAATAACTAATTATTCTAAGAAAAAAATTACATTCTTTTTATTACCTACAGAACACATGTTCTTTTACAACTAAAATTTTAATATTTTAAATAGTAGTGTGTAGCCACTGAAACAGTTGACAAGCTGATATATGGTTAGGGCAAAAGTGACATGTAAGCTCCTATTCTCCCCTCTGGAGTGGTTAGGGCCTGTGGTTATTGACTCTGGAAAGCAAGACAAATGGAGAATATTTCCTCCTTTTTTGTCTGAAAACACTCATGCTTAGTTTTTTCAAATGGGAGGCTCTGAAATCACAGTCTCCAAAGGTTTTCCTAGCTATCTTCAGATTTGAAGACATCCAGACCCATTGTCTCCTTGCAGCTTTAGGACTCATTTTATCAACTGACTTTGTCAGCAAGTTTTGTTGATACCCAGAAACGGTGTTCGTGGAGGTTTCTGGTGTCCCTGTCTCTTTGGAGGTAGTTGGCCCATGGTGCACTGTGGTAACTGAATGGTAGACTCTGGTTGGTGGCTGTGTTTTAGCTGGGGCTATCTAGTAAGCTGATTAAATACATTTGAGTGACCATTAGAATGTTCAGCTGAAGCTGGTGGATTAGCTAAAGACAGCTCTGCTTCTCACAGCTGCAGCTGCTTATGCAAAGTCTTTTGAGCCCAGATGGCAGGAAGAAGAATTAACAGCAGACCAGTTTGAAACCATGGAGACATGGGGCAGGATATGGGAGATGTTGTTCAAAATTTCTGCCCTATCATCAATAACTTTGTTACTATTATTAATCACAATTATATTAATGGGGGAATGGCTTGTCAGGATTCACAAGAGAAAGTCATAGGATAATTTGTAGGAGTCATTTCTCTTCCACTCTATAGTTCCAGGGACTCAAACTCGGGTAGTTGTACTTCAGAAGACTCCTAACCTTCTGAGACATCACACCAGCCCATATTCAGAGACTTCAGGAACATTATACTGTTTGGTAGATACATAGAGTGTGATCTCAACTCTTACAAATTCAAAATCACCATTTTTTGTGCCCCTATGGGGAGAAAAATGATGTTACAGATAAAAGCTGTCTCTGCAGGTTGTTTGATTCACAATATTTCTGATAACTGACTCAAAGGCTAGCTTGTTCCTGTCTTTCCCTATCTAATAGAAATTTTCTTTCATATAAAAGAAAGATGGTCATTTTCTCTGGCCACTTTTAGTTTAATCATATTGGGAAAATAAAATTTTTTCAGAGGCTTTTTGTTGAAAAGAACTATTCTTGAAATGTGGGGAGAATTCTTCTCACAACAGAACCTACTGTTTATTATAAAGAGCTGTAATCCTGTTTTTGATGCTAAAACTGGGCATCAGCACTAATCTCAAACTGCATAATATCCCTGGATATAGGGCAGATCTCTAAATAAATATTTCACAATGCTGAAATATATGTCAGTCAATGTGATGACAAAGCACTGACATGCAGAAAAGCAGAAAGAAATAGGATCCTTAGGAATTTTAATGTCTTTCTGACTTTGTTTCAGAATATTTACTCAGGGGATTAAGAAAGGTATTCTTGTGATATGGACGATACATGTCTATCAGGGTTTAGAAAGGGCAGATGGTTGGGATGTGAACAGGAGAGTAGACAGTAAAAAAGAACAATGAGTTATGTTGTACTCTAGGGGAACCTTTCAGTGTGTTCAGATGGATTTTTCTCTGTGTGCTCACATGAAAGGTTCATACACTGAATTTTTCAGATGTTGCTCCTTCTGAGATGTGTTTGGATCATGTGTGAATTAATTAATGGGGCTGTGGTATCTAATTGGAGGAAGTAATCACTGAAGGTGTGTCTTCGAAGGATCTAGATGTCCCCGGGGCCTTCCTTCTGCTTTACTTATGTGTCCAAGACCACATGCTCTCCCACCAAACAGTGCAGCTAGCTAACCTTGAACTGAAACCCTTGACTATGTAAACCAGTGTAGACCTCTCCTCGTTTGCATTATTTTTCTCAGACATTTGTTATAGTAACAGAACATGGCCTAACACATGGAAGAAGAAATAGTCTTAGGAAGACAGGAAAATGTAGTGTTGTGGAGTATTTGCTTATGTAAAGATGTGTTTCATCTGTTTAACTATGTAAAGATGTGTTGCTGTTTTACCTTTTCTGCCTATGGTACCAGACTGGCCTAATAAAAAGTTGAGTGGCCAGTGGAGAAGGAGAAAGTACAGGCAGGACTTCCAGGCAGGAAGAATAAGTAAGAGGAGGAATTTAGGCTCAGCAGAAGAAAGAAAAAGAGATGCCAGAGAGACACCAGGGGCCAGGCAGACAGACACAAAGGAAGTGGAAAAGTAGGACATAAGAAAGCTAAAAAGAGGCAAAACATAGACAAATAGACATGAGTTAAATAAAGTTAAAAGAGCTAGTGGGACAATCCTAAGCTAAGGCTGAGCATTCATAATTAAAGACTCAATGTCTTTATTTAAGAGCTGGTTGGTGGCCCAAAGAAAATTTCCACTACAGAGTAGTTAGTGACTTAGGTTTGCTGATTGTTTTACTATGCTAGAAGAATTTTGATGAAAAACAAGTTGAGGAAGAAAGGGTTGATTTGGCTTCGTATCCCATATCACTGCTATCAGTGAAGTAATTCAAACAGTTAATCAGTGAAGTTATCAGGACAGGAACTCAAACAGGTCAGTGTAGCAGCAGCAGGCCACTTGTTCGTTCTAGACCCAGAACTAAAATGATCACACAGAAACTGTATTATTTAAATCACTGCTTGGCTCATTAGCTCTAGCTTCTTATTGGCTAACTCTTACATATTAATTTAACCCATCTCCATTAATCTGTGCATCACCATGAGGTCATGGCCTACCAGCAAAGTTTCAGCACATCTGTCTCCAGTAGTAGCTCCATGGCTTCTCCCTGACTCTGCCTTTTTTCTCCCAGCATTCAGTTTAGTTTTCCCTACCTATCTTAGTTCTGCCCTGCTATAGGTCCAAAGCAGTTTCTTTATTCCTTAATGGTAATCACAGCATAGAGGGAAATCCCACATCAAACCAGGAACCTGGAGGCAGAAGCTGAGCCCATGGAGGAATCCTGATTACTAGCTTTCTTCCCATGGATTGCTCAGACTGCTTTCTTATAGAACCCAGGATCACCAATACATGGGTGGCCCCACCCACAATGGGCTGAAGCCTCCCTCTCATTAATCACAAATCAAGAAAATGTCCCTACAGGCTTGACTATAGCCAAATCTTATGGAGGAGTTTTTTCAATTGAGGTTCCCTCCTCTCTAATAACTCTAGTTTGTGTCAAGTTGACATAAAACTGCCCAGAACAAGTACTGTGGTAATACAAAGAGATTTTATTCACCTGAATATTGACTTCATGGGAGACAATTTGTTATTTTTCCTGGATTTTTTAAAATTATGAACAGCCATTCAAAATTCATGGAAGTAAAGTTTGGTGACACAAGCTTTCAGGTTGAGGCACGAGGGTAGGCACGAGTTTGAGACTCCTAAAGAGTAAGAAATCTGGCTTTAAAAAAGCAATAAATGTTCATTAGAGGAAGCAAAAATAGCAAAAAGATATAAGACTGTGAACTGAATAATGATGAACTAACGAAAATTGACAAGAGATAGATGGGGAGCCGGGCAGTGGTGGCACAAGCCTTTAATCTGAGCATCCGGGAGGCAGAGGCAAGCAAATCTCTGTGAGTTCAAGGCCAGCCTGGTCTACAGAGAGATAGATGGGAAGTTATTTTCCTTGAAGCGCTTGTCTTGTTTTATTTATTGTTGGAACATGGTCCAAGAATGGAGTCATGTGAGAACTCTGAGAGACTGTGAGAACACTCCAAGAAAACAAGAGTCTTGTGACCTCAGTTTCTTTAAAACACAGAATTGTTCTTAGAATACTTTTGATAGGTGTGAGTTTATTTCCAATTATTCATCATTGCTTGCTGATGTTATTCAATTAAATATTTAAACTATCCTCTATTGAAAAACATGTTTTTGCCCCATGTGACCTAGTCCTTGTATACAGTTTGAACTCATGAGAATTTTACTCAGGTGACTGTTCTGAACATCAGAGTTTAAATTGTCTAAGGATCTTGCAACTAGAAGTATTCTCCATCCCACTGTTCCCACTGGACTGTTTTTTTTCTGCCCACCTATGCCTGAGGCCACTTATGAAATAACCACTCTGGGGCTTAATACATAGTCTTTTAATTACATACTCTTTGGCTCAGGCTTCTTATTAACTAACTCTTATATCTATTTCTACTATTTCATATTTTACCATGAGGCTCATGGTTTGTTGCCTCACATTTTACTTTTTGGGCAGTTACATGGTGTCTCCTCACTCTGCCTTCTTTCCAAGAATTTTTCCTCATTCAGTTCAGCTTTCCTGCCTAGCTATATTCTGCCATGCCATAGGCCAAAGTAGCTTCTTTATTAACCAATGGTAATAAAACATATTCATAGCATACAGAGGGGAATCCCACATCAGGATCTGACTGTAGTTGATTATTGATGGAAGAAGGTCATTGGTTAAGTAATAAAGAAACTGCTTGGCCTCATAGGTTAAAACATAGGTGGGAGGAGTAAACAGAACAGAATGCTGGGAGGAAGAGGAAGTGAGCTCAGAGGCCATGCTCCCCTCTCCCGGGCAGAAGCCATGAAGCAAGCTGCCAGGTCAGACATGCTGAATCTTTTCCGGTAAGACTGATGCTACACAGATTATTAGAGATGGGTTGATCGGGATATGAGAATTAGCCTGTAAGGGCTAGAGTTAATGGGCCAAGCAGTGTTTAAAAGAATACAGTTTTTGTGTTGTTATTTTGGGTAAAGCTAGCCGGTGGCAGGAGCTGGGTGGCGGAACACAGCCCGCAGCTCCTACAACAGCTTTAGTCTACCTCCTTTCCTCCAGGTCCCACTGCCTCTAGACTGATGACAATAAATACCCACACAGGGTCCTGAAGTCAGCTACAAGAGAATGGGGTTCTTCAAAGAAGGAGGTAAGTGAGAATAATGAGGCAGAAACCAGGGAAAGCTGTTATTGGATTTTCTTTTGCTCTAGCCCCATGTGAGAACCAAAATGTTGTTGGTTGTTTTTTACTCTTTTGACTCTTTGTTCTTTAAGGGGCCTGCCACCCAGCTCCCAAATAAATCACACTGGGGCTTATTATTACTTATAATGCCTGGTCTTAGCTTGGCTTGTTTCTTTCTAGCCAACTCTTCTTTGCATTTTTTAAATTAATTAATTTATTATTATACAGTGTTATGCCTGCATATATGCCTACAGTCAGAAGAGGGCACCAGATTTCATTACAGATGGTTTTGAGTCATCATGTGGTTGCTGGGAATTGAACTCAGGACCTCTGGAAGAGCTGCAATGGTTACAATGCTTGTAACCACTGAGTCATCTCTCCAGTCCAAGCCAACTTTTCTTAAATTATCCCATCTACCCTTTGCCTCTGAGCTCTTACCTTTCTCTATTTCTGTATACTTTTTCTTCTTATTTCATGTCTAGCTGTGTGGTTAGGTGGCTGGCCCCTAGTATCCTCCTCTCCTTGTTCTTGCTCCTTCTCCTTCCCCTGCTTTTCTCCTTCTATTTATTCTCTGTCTGCCAATCTTGCTTCTCCTTTCTCTGCCCAACTATCAGTCATTCAGCTCTTTATTAGACCAATAAAGTGTTTTAGACAGGCAAAGTAACATAGCTTCACAGAGATAAACAAATGCAACACAAAAGAATGCAAACATAACACATCTTTTTCCCCATTTTTAATTTATTTTTTAAAACAATCTTTTCTCATTTAACATATCAATCCCAGTTTCCACTGCCTCCCCTCTGCCTGCTCACCCCACCTTTCACCCACTCCACCCCGATCCACTCCTCCCATGGGGAGGTAAGACCTCCTATGGGGAGTCAACAAAATCTGTCACATCACTTGAGGCAGGACCAAGGCCCTCCCCCCGATATCTCAGCTGAGCAAGGTATTCCTCCAAAGCGAATGGACTCCAAAATGTCAGTTCAAGCACTTGTGATAAATCCTGGCCCCACTGTCAGGGCCCACAGACTGTCTCAGCCACACAACTGTCACCCACAGTCAGAGGGCCTAGTTTGTTCCTGTGCAGGTTCCCTACTGTCAGTCCAGAGTCAGTGAGTTTCCAATAGTTCAGGTAAGCTGTCTTGATTTCTTTGCTCATATTATCACTCCTACCTTTCTTCGAATGGACTCTAGGAACTCAGCCAGGGCTTCGCTGTGGATCTCTGCATCTGCTTCCATCAGTTGCTGGATGAAGGTTCTATGATAACAAGGTAATCACCAATCTGATTACAAGGGAAGGTCAGTTCAGGCACCCTCTCTACTACTGCTTAGGGTCTTAGCTGGGGACGTTCTTGTGGACTCCTGGGAATTTCCCTAGTGCCAGGTTTCTCTTTAGCCCCATAATGGCTCCCTCAATCAAGATCTCTTTCTTTGCTCTCCCTTCTGTCCTTCACCCATCTCTGCCATCCCATTCCCTCATGTTCTTCTCCTCCCTCTCCTTCACCCCTCCTGTTCTGTTCTCCCTTATCCCCCACCAATGCTCCCAATTTTCTCAGGAGATCTAGTCTACTTCCCAGGGGGAGCCATGTATGTCTCTCTTACTACCTAGCTTTTCTGGAGTCATGGGCTATAGGCTGGTTATCTTTTGCTTTATTCCTAATATCCACTTATGAATGAGTGCACACTGGATCTGGGTTACCTTACTCAAAATGAATTTTTTCTAGTTTCATCCATTTGCAGGCAAATTCAATCTGTCATTGTTTTTTTTACCACTGAGTAATATACAATTTACCATTGTGTAAATGTACCACATTTTCTTTATCCATTCTTCGATTGAGGGGCATTTAGGTTGTTTCCAGGTTCTGGCTATTATAAATAATGCTGCTATGAACATAGTTGAGCACATGTCCTTGTGGTGTGAATTTGCATTCTTTGGTTAAATGCCTAAGAAACACATCTTAAAATAATATTCCACAACAGAAGGTTTTACCTTATGTCCAGCTTGTACATCATGTTTTTAAAGAAAGGAGGAACACAAATATTAAAACCACAATAATTAGATTGCTTGCAAGTTCTTTAAGATTATAATCCTTGGTTTCCATCTGAAGAAAGAACTTTAGATGGAGAAGTATGAAACACATATAAACAAGAGGAAAATATCCCTGTTCAATTTTGGGTCACCTGGACATTGATTCTGACTGTTACCAAAACCCTGTTCAGGCAAAATTGGAAGTAAAAACAATATTATCTACAAGTATGCTGGTGATGACTCAGCTTTCCTACTTGAGCCTCCTTTAAATACATATCCTCCATTGCCTGAAGATGATTCTGAAGTGTGGAATGATGAATTTGATAATCAATCTTGTTGTAATTTAAAAATCACAGTGCAAGAGAAAGATGCCATGCAACAGAGTTTGTGTGGAGGGGTTTTTATTAAAGAAAAGTGTGTTGTAATCTGCTGGTCTGGTCTGTCACCTGGGTGCCCTATCCCTTTAAGAGAAAAGCTCAGCCCACTCCCAACCTCCCCCTCTTCCACCTAGGCAAAGTGGATCTCCCACCTCCTCTGTCTGTCTGTCTCTCTCTCTCTCTCTCTCTCTCTCTCCCTCTGTCTGTCCTTCTGGAGAGGCAGCTTCTGCCTCTCTCTCCTCCCCTTATTCTCTGATTCTCCCCTTCCCCTTCCCTTACCCCTCCATAATCCAGCAAATAAACTCTATACCCACACTCTCTCTGCATGGCATAACTGTCTATCTCCCACCTAGGCCTCAGGCCACCCACCAGGGAACCTGCCAAGGCCTCAGGTGATCCACCAGTGCCCCTTGTGGGACCAGTCCTCTACCACCTCTTTATAAATGACAAAAAAGGGAATGTAAAGAAAGGGGAGAGGAAGGGGGAGATTGGCCTTTAAGGAGTGTAGTGAATGTGCACTGCCCACTTTCCATCTCTCTCTGTCTCTGTCTGTTTCTCTCTCACTCTCTCTCTCTTTCTCTGCCTCTGTCTCCCTTCTGCTGCTCCTGTCCCTAAAGGCCAATCTAGTGTAAATTCAACAAAATAAACATGATTATATGCACTAACCAATCTATTTAAAACTCTAGAAGGAGAGACAGTGTTAGATAGTCCTCATATATCTTGACAGAGAAAAAAGCTACAGCTATTGAATCCAGACTAAAAAAAATGTAGCTGTAAAAAAATAAAAATAAAAAAGGGGGAAACATCATAACATGGTCCAAGAATGGAGCTGTGTTAGAAGAATTATGAGTGCTAGTGAGGACACTCCAAGAAAATGTGTGCCATGTGTGGCTTGTCCTTGTGATTGTATACATCTTGAACTCAAGAGGATTTTACTCAGGTGACCATTCTTAACACACAGAATATAAAGCATCTGAGACTCTGACTAAAGTTGGTTATGGCATGAAACTTGAGACCCCCTCACTTTTCAGCTCCATTCTCCCAGGTCCTACTACTTCTAGAGTAGTGATGATTTATTTATTTTTTGATTTATAAATTTAACAAATTAAAATGTAGTTATATTTTCTTCATTTCTTTTTCTTCTCCCAATGCCTCCCATGTTCCAGTCTCTCTTACTCTAATTTATGACCTATTTTTAATGTTATTGTTTTATACACATATAAACATAAACTACTGAATCCACTCAGTGTTCCTTTATATACAAGCTGATTCTTTCATATTGGATAAGCAGCGAAGGGGCTCATTCCTGAGGAAGACAAAGTCTTTGCTGTCAGCATTTCTCAGTTCCCTGTAATTCTTTTCCTAGGGCATCAGGCCCCTTGAGTCTTCCACCTTCCCTAGGAACATGCCTATTAGTGTTGTCCTTGTTCGTGTCTTTTTGAGACAGCAGAGTTCCTGGTACTCTGGCTCTTCCTGAGATGTTCCCTGAGCCTAAGGTGCAGAAGTTTTGTTGTAGATGTTTCCACTGGGATTCGATACTGCACAATCACTTGTGATTTGCATTTTATAATTTTCTGTAATGATTTCTGTTTGTTTCAAATAGAAGTTTCTTTGAAGATGAGTAAGAACTACACCTGCCTTTGGATAATAAGGTAAAAATTTAAATGCTACTAGGGATTTTGGTAATTTAGTAAAGTGAAACAGCAACAAAAATAATACAGAACAAAAGAAAAAAGTATAGTAAGGTGTTAGTATGTTATACCCAGATCCACAGAGTCCCCCAAAATCCAACAAGGAGACCAAGTTCTATATGTAAAAGGAAAGAGTTTACAAACTTGGACTCCATCAGAGTGTTGATGCCATTAGAGGGCTCTGAGCACAGTTGGGGTGGGGCTTTTATGAAAGCAGAGGGATTTTTAAGGTTCAGGACCCCCGATTGGCTGACATTTGTCTAGGGGTACCCTGGCAAAAAGGGATGGGTGTGTGCTGGCCTAAGGAACATTAAGTGATTCTATTTACAATAGTTGGAATGTTGGGAAATTCCTTTGGATGGTCTATTCCTGGGTGGAGCATGGGTGGTCTCAGTTGTGGTCTTTCTTGGAGCCAGATATTGCCTTAGGGTAAACTGAGATTCAGGCTTACTTCCTGTTGATCTATAAAGCCTGTCTTGACAAGTGTAAACCAAGCTGACTTGAGTCCTACAGTTTACGTTTAATTCACTTTCTTACTACATACACATAATTATATATAGATATGCATATTGTGAATGGATATAAATATAGAGGTAGTGGTAAAGAGAAAGATACTATTTTGCATAACATTAATTTTTCACATAAAATGCATGAAAGTTTCGCATATGTCATATTTATTAGTTAATTCTTTGACTACTCTGCCTAAATAGCTGAGAAGGATGAATTTAAAGAGAAAAGGCTTATTTTGGTTCACAGTTCTGGAAATATAATCTGTCACAGTGGGGAACAAATGACAGTGGGAGAGGTTGTAGAAGGGTTGCACTTTTAAGTAAGTTCTAACCAGTACTATGATCCCTTTTATCTTTATAACCATTATCACCTGGGTGAGTCTTAAATTAACAAAGTCTAGGTGACAGAGCAAAGTACATTTTTGAGTATAAAAATATTGAGGTAGGTGCAGCTTTAATACTTTAAATTATGTATATATATACATAAATATAATA
This sequence comes from Neodon shergylaensis, assembly GCA_025134845.1. NCBI lineage: Eukaryota > Metazoa > Chordata > Mammalia > Rodentia > Cricetidae > Neodon > Neodon shergylaensis. Next base: position 2,975,099 of record JABTXL010003909.1, on the reverse strand, counting down.
TAAATAATATAATGTTATACATATAAATATAATATAAATATATATATATTTAAATCTTATTTTCAGAATGGGACTTGAGTCATCATACAAAAATGTCTATACCAATACAAACTATCTTAGAGATCTGTTTTTGACTCCTAGTTAGGCCCACTGCACATGGTCACCTTTAATCAAGACTGGTGAAATCATATGGCATCCATTCTTTTTCTAGCAAAATGGCAATCCAAAATCCAAAATGGAATTATGCCTTATGGTTTCTTTAAAATTACCCATGCTTAGATTTTAAGCTATCAATTCCCAGTGTTACTAATTAACTTTTAACTAGTTTTATTTTTATTTTAACAGTTTTTTATCATATCTAGCAAAATAAACTTAAATCTGAAGCTACAGAACATTTACATAAACCAAGTCCAAATTTGTTGACAGTTATGTTTTGTTTTCTTCTCATTGTCATTATGTCAGGGGCTCAGACTAACAGAGTAACAGAGGGAACTTTTAAATAAGCATGGGTCTAGTGAAGGAAGCATCATAATCCATCTCTAGAGCCAGCTTTTTAATAAAGAACAGCATAGTTTTAACATTATCTATGACAAAAAGTCATCTGAATTACTGCCAACCCAAATCCAGTAACCAGAGCTCAGTGATAAATTCTGAAGTCAGGCCCATAAATGTGACCACAGCAGTGATGGGTGGCAGAGACAGCAAAAATAGCCAGACCATTTCTGTCTCAGTTCCATGCTTGCAAGGAAACTTACATAGACAAACTTTTCACCAAAACAAGCATATTCAGTATTTGTAGGTATGAGAAACTACAGCAAACATAGTTCACATCTCCTTCCGACCTTCTATAACTTTTTATATACCTTTAATTCACTTTTTTCTCTTCATTCTTTCAGTCTCCTGCTTTCGCCATCACTTTCCAGGCAACATACAAGACTCTTTCTCACTTTTTACCAAAGTCTTTCTCACTTTTCAGACAACATAAAATCCCTTTCCAAAGTCTTTCTTGCTTTTTAGACAGCATAAAAACTCTTACCAAAGCCTTTCTTAAGGTTTCTCTTAGTAGTATATAAAATATTGTACTGTTGTGGCTGAGTCCAAAGACCCCCGAGAATACCACCATGGAGCCACACTTCCAAATGTAAAAGCAAGGTTTCATTTATTAACTATGGGCTAGCAAGGGTCCTCTGCCTCACAGTCTAACACCACAGATTCGGGGAGAACAACCCCTCTATTTTTGTAAAGGGGTTTATAAAGACAAAACCCACAAAGCAGTCACAAGGTTACAGTTTCAAAGTATAAAATTGTTTATCCTATATCACAATTGTCTAAAGGTTAGGTAAGACTTAGCTGTTATTTTCTGATAGGCTGTCATTGTGGGGGGGGGGCGCTTGTTCACATCCTCTGGACATCTGCTGACTCTGTGCTAACTACAGGGTTAAAACAGTGGTTAATCAGATGCCTACAAGGACTTTTGAAGCAAGTAGATGTAAACAGATGTTGTTTGAGTACCCTGGTGGGTCACTTTGACCAGGGCAGACACAGTTTCTTGAGAATGTTTATGATTTTGCTGGACTGCATTCAGGACCCCCTAGTTAGGTTCTGTCTAAAATGGAGTTCTTTTTCAACATGGAGTTTATTTTGCTCCTTCATCCCCCCTTCTTTCTTGTTCCTATGAGAGCCCAATCATAGGTCTCCATTTTGTTTTAAACTACCCAATCTTATCAGGGCTACCAGTTGATATCTGGTGAACATTAGCTGAATAATTCTACTAGCTTATTTTAAATGCAAGGGAAATGGTTAGGAGTAAAATCAAAACAGTAGAAGCAACACTTTTTACCCAGTGCTGCACATAGTCCCTCTATGTAAGGGAGTTTTCTTTTGACTTAGCATGTCAACCAGGGATTACAGGACGATGTATTCTTTTAACTGCTTCCAGCTGACTTGGGGCATCGTTGTCAGAGGACAGGAAGGCTGAAATGTTAGTCAAAAGAAAACAGGGAGTTTAGATAATGAGGTATTTATCAGGAGCATTTGGTTTGTGGACTCTGTTGAAGAACCAGGGAGCATTCACATTGGCTAGACTGGACCACATTAGTTTTCAGCAAGTCCAGGGTCCATAATCATTTGGAGCAGATTATATATAGTCTGCAACTGATGCTTGGTTGTGTCTGCCAACCAAAAGGAAACCTGTTGAGACAAATTCAAACTAGGAACAGAAGTTAAAATTTATAGAAAAAGAAAATAACAGACATCTATAAAACAGCAAAAGTAGATTCATACCTTTGAGTCCTAACAAAAAAATAAAAACCCATAGATTTGTGTTAAAATTGTGTTAGACAACCAAACAAAATTTACAACCAAACAAAATTTAAACTTCTGAGTTTATGACCCAAACAGTAAGTAGTCATTGCTCTACCAGCTTATCAGAATAATAACATAGAAGGGGAAGAAATCTGAAACATTTTTAGATTTTAATTATTTATTTATACTGTTGTAATCTATATTTATATCTTAAATTTTTTTGATGCTGTCCAGTTAACAAAGCTACAGCTAGCCTAGCCATCAATACTGTCAGAGATCTCAGAAGGATAAATAAATTATATTTAACTACAGACCAAACAGCTTTCAAAACTATTAAAAATGACAGAGACCAGCCCATATATAGTCATACCCTGGTCTCCATAGCATTGGAGGCAGAAGTATCAGAACAGCAGGCTTTACCTGGCCCATAAGATGAGAGGTTCCTGTGGAAGAGAGACATGGAAAAGACTGACCTCATTTTGTCTAGGCAGAAGTGGTGCAATCGATTCTCCAGTGTCCTACAATTTGACCATAGTCTGGGCTGGGTCCTGGCAGCAGGTGGTGCATTGGGGCATCTTGCCCAGTGGTCAGCGTCATCATTATCCAGGAAGAGACATCGTAGTGTCCATAATCTTCTTTAAAGACCTAGGTCACTATAGGATCTGAGAGTCTCTGTCTGATTATAAACTTTTTAATTGTCATAAATGCCATATTCCACAGATTTCTAAAGTATTTAGAACTGCCCAGGTATATCTGATTAGACAAACTTCATTATTAATCATTTGTTTTAAGGATAACTGATTATTAACTTGTATTTCTAACAGTCTACAACAAGTTTGCATCTTTAATAAGACCAGGACTTCATATCATATTTTTATCAGATTTAATCTTTAAATTGAAGCTAATAAAGAAACCAAACTAGCCATTCTAAGGGTAAAAAACAGAACAAATTTGTATTATATTGTCATATATTAGTGGAAGAGCCTTTTAGTATATAGATTTAGTATATTCAAATAGCTTAAGCCTAACAAAATTAGCAAAGACGATGAGGCTAGACATACATTTTTAAGCCTGATTAGACTTTAAGTAATGAGAGACATTTTTTAAACCTTTAGTTTTTAACTTTTTAAAATCCAAATATTAACAAGATAAAACATTTTATAAGCATATATATATATATTATCTTATTGTAGCTGATGCTTCTGGTGACTATCACCTGGTATTGGTGTTTCTAAAACTATTAAGGTCCATTCTTATCACTGTTCTTTCTTTGGGACTGTAGTCTTAGGTGTTTCCTGTGATCCCTTTAGTCTTTTATCTGGATGACTCTTGAATTACCAGGTTTAACTGACAGAGCAAGGTACATTCTTGTGTATAAAAGCATTGAGTGCAGCTTTTCAATAAAGAACAGCATAGCTTTTGTCCCCAGAACATTGGGCTACCAGGCGGCCCTGTTTAGGCGCTGAGGAGTTCCATCTGGATGGGTGAGTGTGTGCTATCCAGGGGCGGTCTGTCCCGGAAGAGAGCACAAACCCCCCTCTCCCAGCTCCTTCTGCAGGGCTGTCTTTCTTATTCACGACCCAGCCCCCCAGCACCCTCCCCCCAACCCTGCGCTGCTGTAAGCTAGGACCAGTGCTCAATAACAGTTTTAAGCTCCTACACTAAGGCTACCCACGCAGAGCGGTGAGTGCCTGCCTGCCGGGCAGGCCTCAGGGTCCCCAGTAAGGGAGCCCGGGCAGCTCCAGCTTGTGCTCCTGGATCTTCTGTGCTCTCCTGGACTCCGCCCTGCCTGCCACTTTCTTCCTTTTGTCCCTGGATCATTGGGCTACCAGGCGGCCCTGTTTAGGTGCTCAGGAGTTCCATCTGGACGGGTGAGTGTGTGCTATCCAGGGGCGGTCTGTCCCGGAAGAGAGCACAAACCCCCCTCTCCCAGCTCCTTCTGCAGGGCTGTCTTTCTTACACACAACCACCCCTCCCCCAAGTCTGCTTGGTCTGCAAGGTCCTTTGATCAGGAACAGTCTTCTGCTCCTACACGAAGGCTACCCACTCAGAGCAGTGAGTGCCTACCTACTGGGCAGGTCTCAAGGACCCCCGCAAGGGAGCACAAGCACCTTCAGCTTGTGAGGCAGGGTCTCCTGTATTATACTCGTCCCCACCCTACCCCCCAAATTCCCCCTTTTGTCCGCGGGTCATTGGACTACCAGGCGTCCATGTTTTGGTGCTGAGGAGTTCCATCAGGACGGGACAGTTCCTGTTTCTACACTGAAGAGAAACACCCAGAGAGTCAGTCACAGCAAAGACTGGACCAAGACACCAGGCCTCTCCTGGCTCCATTTGAAGGAAGAGATGGGAAGGCGCCAATGAAAGAATTCCTCCAACAACCTGAAAGGCAACATGACATCACCAGAATCCAGGGATCCCGAAACAAGAAGAATTGTACACCCAAATCCAGAAGAATTAGAAGAAATCGACTCAAAAGTGAATTATATGAAAATAATAGAAGACCTTAAACAGGAGGTGAAAAACTGCCATAAACAATTAGAGATTACAAACAAAAAGGTAGAGGAAATGAATAAATTGCTCAAAGATACCCAAGAAAACCAAGAGAAACAAGAAGAAGCAACCAAACAGGTAAGGGAAGTGGTTCAAGACTTGAAGAATGAAATGGAAGTTTTGAAGAAAACACAAACCGAGGGAAGGATGGAGATGGAAAATCTGGGTAAGCGGACAGGAACTACTGAGACAAGTACTACCAACAGATTACAAGAGATAGAAAAAAGAATGTCAGACACTGAAGATACCATAGAGAAAATAAACACACTGATCAAAGAAAACAGCAAAACCAACAAATTCTCATCACAAAACATTCAGGAAATCTGGGACACAATAAAAAGACCAAACCTAAGAATAATAGGAGTAGAAGAAGAAGAAGTCCAGAAAATATACTTAATAAAATTATAGAAGAAAATTTTCCCAATCTAAAGAAAGATATTCCTTTGAAGGTTCAAGAAGCATACAGAACACCGAATAGACTGGACCAAAAAACAACATCTCCTGGCCATATAATAATCAAAACACAAAATATACAGAATAAAGAAAGAATATTAAGAGCTGCAAAGGAAAAAGGCCAAGTTACTTATAAAGGTAAACCTATCAGACTTAAACCTGACTTCTCTATGGAAACCATGAAAGCCAGAAGGTCCTGGATAGATGTACTGCAGAAACTAAGAGAACATGGATGCAAGCCCAGACTACTATACCCAGCCAAGCTTTCGTTCACTATAAATGGAGAAAACAAAATTTTCCAGGATAAAAACAAATTTAAACAATACGTAGCCACAAATCCAGCCTTACAGAAAGTAATAGAAGGAAAATCACAAACCAAGGAGTCCAACAATGACCACAATAACTCAAACATCTAGAGACCCTTCACCAGCACAACTCAAAGAAGGGAAACACACAAACTCTACTACTAAAAAAGTGATCGGAGATAACAACCACTGGTCATTAATATCACTTAATGTCAATGGACTCAACTCACCTATAAAAAGGCACAGGCTAAGAGATTGGATACGAAAACAGGATCCAACATTCTGCTGTTTACAAGAAACATACCTCAACCACAAAGACAGGCACCTACTTAGAGTAAAGGGATGGGAAAAGGTTTATCAAGCAAATGGACCTAAGAAACAAGCAGGTGTGGCCATACTAATTTCTAAAAAAGTTGACTTCAAACTTAAATCAATCAGAAGAGATGGAGAGGGACATTTTATACTCATAACAGGAACAATTCATCAGGATGAAGTCTCAATCCTGAATATCTATGCCCATAATATAAAAGCACCCACGTACATAAAAGAAACATTACTAAAACTCAAGGCTGCCATCAAACCGCACACACTAATAGTAGGAGACTTCAACACTCCTCT